>JBBIGC010187624.1:0-14132 GCA_037576955.1 Lepidarchus adonis | reverse complement strand
GTGTGAGAGAGAGAGAGAGAGAGAGAGAGAGAGAGAGAGAGAGAGAGAGAGAGAGAGAGAGAGAGAGAGAGAGAGAACATATAAGACTCATGATGGATCCATCTTGAGGCTGTCAACCTTGCATTAGTCTTTACTTGTTCATTTATTATTCTCTCTTCACATCACTCTTTCTTTATCACCCAAGATGTAAAGGCCTTATCAGCTGCAATGACAAGTGAAACAACCTTAGTGAAGGAGAGCAGAAAACAGCTCACAAATACAGCAGTGTTCCTGCTGTGCAGGTTAGCATGTTAACAGCTAGACCATTCAGCAGCTCTGTACAAACAAAGCTCATATGCTGAAAATATTACAATGTATTCCTGTGAATGCACTGGAATAGTCTGGCCAAATTTAACAAATATTCCATTTTCATTAAGAGCCACTTAAAAAGGGAATGTATGCATTAGCTGAGTGAACGTTAGGTTGGCGTTGGGGGGCTATTTGCTTTATGAAGAATTTTATTTCAAAATATATTGTAGATCTTTATGAGAAATGTCTATAAATTGTTATTCTTTTCCAAAACTCTTTCAAATGGGTGTACATCCTGGACAGTAAATTCTTTAATTAATTTCTGACTTACACTGTCAGAAATAAAAGTGTTTGTTGAATCAAAGTATGAAAGTACAGATGTACCCTCAAAAGTACAGCGTGGTCATTGAAATCGAATTTTGAACCTTAAACATGTTTTTCCAAGGAAAACTGAAAAGTAGAAAAGTTCATTGAAAGTCTAGAGTCAGGACAGGGTGTACAGCGTCAGTGCAACTACAAGTGGATTTTGGTAGAATCATGGAATGTTCCTTAATTAAAAGTAGAGTGTCTTCAGTAGACCTTTCAGGGTACCACCCCAGTGATGTGAAAGATATTTCTGCAGCAACAGTTGTGAGATTCTTTTGACTTTATACTTACCGGTAAATATGTACCAAAAAATATATATTCACAAACATAAACAAATGCAAATGAATATGAATATCACTAGTACTTTGCTACGAAGCCATTTATGCTTGTCTTTAGTCTAGTATGCTGTGAAATAGTGCCTGATTGTTCGGGGGTTGATTGGTTGTGGTTCTGTGACGTTTTATGAAAGTGTTTGTACTGACAGGTATGTCACTATAGTTCTATAGTGAGTGTTGTTTAATAATGTTGCCCCTGAGAATTTTTATAGTGAAAATCACCATTTGTCATTGAGAACACCTCCATCACACAAAGTGCACCGTAATGAAATGTGACCATCACACGCAGAACAGTGGGCAGCTCTCAACAGGCCTGGAGAGCAGTATTTTGGGATGGTACGTTGTTCAACAGGACCTCAGTGGTACCTGGGCCAGTACTTGACCCTGTGAGTCACAAGGGCAATGTCCTAACCACTAGGCTGCCACTGTCTTTGGGATGCTCCTTCACGTTCTTGCTACTTTCCAGTCCTTTCCAAACTCATCTAAAAGACCCCCATTCTCCTTTATTAAAATCTCCTCACTTCTACAACAATTGGCCACTTTGACATGACCAGAATAGGACGGGATCAAGGGCACAAAAATTGTGCATTGAAAGGGGGACTCCAGCTTCTTTAAACCAGCAAGGCGGAATAACAATGGATGGGTTTCCTAATAAAGTGTTGCCCAGTCCTAATGAATCACTGCACTGCACAGTCCAAAAGACGTCCTGGCACAATGCATCTAATGCAGGCAAATACTATTTCTGGGCTGCTCAGAGCTCACTGAATGTCAAATCTCATGCCACACAGGCCTTTTTTTGTGCAAGCTTTTCATTTTCTCTTTTTCAGATGATTTTAAGTGAAGGTGTGACTCCACCTCCAGTGAAGCAGCTAATCCCAATCATTTTGTTGAAATTAAGGACATACTTAACAACCCCTTGGGAATATATTCCACTCAAGCTGATCTCACCGCTTTAGTACACATAAATTTGTCTGCGGCAGAAACATATGTGGACACACATCATAATAATAGCAGCAGCTAGAGGCACTGGACAGATGTCTTCATGGAAGCATCAGACATGCAAGATTTTTTACACTCATTTGGTTTATTTAGCCAAAAACCTAATTTCCATAGTCCCCCTTACCCCATGGGGTGAGCGAGCAAGAAGTTAGGTTCTTTAGTGTTGCACTGGAGCCAGGAGAATAATACGACTGAATAATAACTGTGACACTGACATCAAGTTAATGAAAATTGGCAAAATACAGGCTTGAAGATGGCTGCTGCTACTTTTTTTAGCTATTCAGTATATTTTTGCTCATTTTCACACAATGTCAGAACCCACTAAAGCTTTAAAGAAGGTTCATTAATGATGCAATGCATTTAGATATATATATATATATATATATATATATATATAGTGGGTAAGGGAAGTATTCAGACCCCCTTAAAATTTTCACTCTTTGTAATATTGCAGCCATTTGCTAAAATCATTCAAGTTAATGTACACACAGCACCCCATATTGACAGAAAAACACAGAAATGTTGACATTTTTGCAGATTTATTAAAAAAGAAAAACTGAAATATCATATGGTCCTAAGTATTCAGACCCTTTGCTGTGACACAATATATTTAACCCAGTTGCTGTCCATTTCTTCTGCTTATCCTTGAGATGGTTCTACACCTTCATTTGAGTTTAGCTGTGTTTGATTATACTGATTGGACTTGATTAGGAAAGCCACACACCAGTATATATAAGACCTTACAGCTCACAGTGCATGTCAGAGCAAATGAGAATCATGAGGTCAAAAGAACTGCTTCTCCTCAGTGCAAGACACAAGAAAGCCTGCATGGAGTTTGCTGAAAAACATCTGAAGGACTCCAAGATGGTGAGAAATAAGATTTTCTGGTCTGATGAGACCAAGTTAGAAGTTTTTGGTCTTAATTCTACACGGTATGTATGGAGAAAACCAGGCACTGCTCATCACCTGCCCAATACAGTTCCAACAGTGAAGCATGGTAGTGGTTGCATCATGCTGTGGGGGTGTTTTTCAGCTGCAGGGACAGGACGACCAGTTGCAATCGAGTGAAAGAGGAATGTGGTCAAGTACAGGGATATCCTGGATGATAACCTTCTCCATAGTGTTCAGGACCTCAGACTGTGCCGAAGGTTTACCTTCCAACAAGATAATGACCCTAAGCACACAGCTAAAATAATGAAGGAGTGCCTTCACAACAACTCAGTGACTGTTCTTGAATGGCCCAGCCAGAGCCCTGACTTAAACCCAATCGAGCATCTCTGTAGAGACCTAAAAATGGCTGTCCACCAACATCAACCATTCAGCCTGAAAGAACTGGAGAGGATCTGTAAGGAGGAATTGCAGAGGATCCCCAAATCCAGGTGTGAAAAACGTGTTGCATCTTTCCCAAAAAGACTTATGGCTGTATTAGATCAATAGGTGCTTCTACTAATTACTGAGCAAAGGGTCTGAATACTTAGGACCGTGTGATATTTCAGTTTTCCTTTTTTAAGAAATCTGCAAAAATATTTTTCTGTGAATATGTGGTGCTGTGTGAACATTAATGGGGAAAAAATGAATGAATGAAACTTGAATGATTTTAGCAAATGGCTGCAATGTAACGAAGAGTGAAAAAATGAGAGGGTCTGAATACTTTCTGTACCCACTATATATAAATAGAATGTTGGCATTCAGTTAGCATGATGTTGATTAGTAACTATAATCTTTTTAGCAAACTCCAGACATCAAGCATGTCATTGCTAGACCTCAACAGGGTATTAGATCTCCATAGAAGCAATTAGATATTCTTGCTCTGTACCACTAGTACACCCAACACATCTTTCACTCACATCTAATATCTCTGCATCTATTTATAGACTATCTGCAGTCGTAGATCTAAGAGGTGATTTCTGTTGAAACTGACCCAGTTGCAGAGCATGGCAGCTTTTACTGAGATCAAACCCCCTTGCTGGTATAATCACAGTAATGTGTATACATCCTCATATCATTAACACAGCGGGCAATGTTTAGTCAAGTGTCTCTACTAACACCTTCACTATGTTTATTATGTTCTTCTATGCCTTTCCAATAGGAGATACATGGATCACCCACAACATTAAAGTTAATAACTCTGGTGATCTAATAATAGTTGTACATGTCAATGGCTAGGGTATACAATTGTGTTCATAAGTTTACATACCCTGACATTCTTGGCCATTTGTCAGAGAAAATGAACAACTGGGTTTACTCTTTTTAAATCATAATGACAGCAGAAACTACCCAAATGACCCTGATCAAAAGTTTACATACCCTGGTGATTTGGCCTGATAACATGCACACAACTTGACACAAACAGGTTTGAATGGATATTAAAGGATTTTAAGTCATGGGGAAAGCAAAATAATTGTCAAAGGATCTGTGGGAAAAGGTAGTTGAACTATATAAAACAGGAAAGGGACATAAGAAAATATCAAAGGAGTTGAGAATGCCATTCAGCAGTGTTCAAACTAATTAAGACGTGGAATAATAGGTGTTCTGTTGAAACCAAACCACGGTCAGGTAGATCAACCAAAATTTCAGTCATAACTGCCAGGAAAATTGTTCAGGATGTAAAGAAAAACCCACAAATACAGGACTCTCTAAAAAAGTGTGATGTGGCTGTTTCAAGATGCACAATAAGGAGGCATTTGAAGAAAGATGTGCTGCATGGTTGATTTGCCAGACTACGCAAATGTCACTATCCACAATACGTCTTGTGGATGCACTGAGATGCATCATCAGTGATGTATCCTGGGGTCACTGGGGTCTTTCAACATCAGGCACCCACGCCCAGACGACCCGGCTGAGGTTGATCAGCCCACAGCTTGCATCCCAGCAGCAACTACCCATGGATCAGCCCTCTTTATCCACAGCCATCTTGTGGCCTTCTCTGCAGCTTCACTTATGGATCTAATGGCCTCTTCTTAGCCACTCCTGTTAGGCCCAATTGGTTAAGAGCTTTGCTGAGGGAGTATCCAGCAAAACTTCTGCAGCCCACCTCTATTGGCTCGTAATAGGTCTTCCAGCCCCTTTCCTCTCACTTCTCCACAAGCTTATGGTACTTTGCGCATTTCCTGTTGTTCCAAGGACGGCTTCTTCCATCCACTTTTTCCAGGGCACTGTAAGTTTGAACATGATCAGCTGTTTTGTTGCCTCAGAGAGAATGATTATGTCTGGCTGGAGTCTTTTTGTGGCAATATGCTGAGGGAACTTCAACTGCTTCCCCAGGTTGGGTTGCATCTGCCAGACAGGTGCTGTGTAGTGGAGATCTGACCTTATCTTTCATTGTCCAAAGAGTTCTCTAGATCTGACAAAGGTGATTCCTGTCTTCATGGTTTGCTAGAGATAATGCCATCACGTATGCTTTTTGACACAAGTCATGGCGCAAAGGTAGCGACCTTCTGCAAGGGCCTTAGGACAGCTACTCAACAAGTGCTGTAAGGATCCCCTTCCAGGCCATACCTGGCATGCTGGTGTGTGACTCTTGTCATACACATAGAGGTTGGCTGGGCTTGGAAGGACATCATATACAGCCTGGACAAGGAAACAAATATAATGCAATTCTGCCTGCATGATGTTAGTCCAGGTAACTTGCACTGAAGGATACTTTTCCATTTTGTCCAAGCTCCCTGTTGCCTGAGTCTCACTGTTCTGCTTGCTCATTCTTCCTCCACACATGCCTGGATCTCCTCCTGGATTAGCTGGTGCCTCTCTTTTTCTCTGGCTTTGCCCACTCAGGTCTTTGGTACAAGCCCAAGCCAGCTCTGCCGGTGGCCACCATCCCCACCAAAAGTGACTCCGCAACCTCCACAGCTCTCTCCGCTCTCCACATTCTCCCTCCCCATTCTCACTTTAATGCCGGCTGCTGACACCTTCTGGTCCCAGGAGTCCCTGCACTGGAGGGCTTCTCTAGTGCGTGCCTTAAATTCCTCTGTAAGACCATTGAATAGGAGCTGTAAGATGTTGCTAGTCCCATTTAGGGACTCCACTGCTGACACTGGGACCAAGTACTGTAAACCAGCAGCGGCACAGAATACATGGTAGGATAGAGTGCTGGTAAATCCAGGCCTTGAATTTGCATGACAGGCCTGATTTGGAACTTTCCAGCTCTTTGTTGGACTTCTGTACAGCAGCAGTGTCTTTCAGAGATGCATCAAACAGTTTCCCCAGATTTTTCACTGGTTGTTTACTGATGGAGGGGATGGTAATTCCAGCCAAGGTAAAAAAAAATTTCCTGCTTACAATATACCAAACAGCACAGAGACCAGCCTCAAACCTTCTGGCACAAAGTAATTTGAAGTGATGAGACTAAAATTTAACTTTTGGCCACAACCATAAACGCTACAATTGGAGAGGAGTCAACAAGGCCTATGATGAAAGATACACCATTTCTACTGTGAAACATGGTGGTGGATCACTGACTATTGATGTGTGAGCTACAAAGGGACAGAATATTTGGTCAGAATTGATGGCAAGATGAATGCAGTAGGTTATCAAAAAATACTGGAGGAAATCTTGTACTCATCGGCCATGAAGCTGCGCATGGGATGTACTTGGACATTCCAACATGACAATGATCCAAAACACAAGGCTAAGTTGACCTGTCATTGGCTACAGCAAAATAAAGTGAAAGTTCTGGATTGGCCATCTCAGTCTCCTGACGTCAATATCATTGAGCCACTCTGGGGAGACCTCAAACACGCAGTTCATGCAAGACAGCCCAAGAATTTACAGGAACTGGAAGCTTTTTGCAAGAATGGGCAGCTTTACCATCTGAGAAGATAAAGAGCCTCATCTACAACTACCACATAAGACTTCAAGCTGCCATTGATGTTAAAAGGGGCAATACACAGTATTAAGAACTGGGGTATGTAAACTTTTGATCAGGCTCATTTGGGTAGTTTTTGTTGTGATTCCGATTTTAAAAGAGTAAACACAGTTTAGTATGAGTGAAAGAAAATTTTTGTTTTATCATTCATATTCTCTGAAAAATGGTTAAGAAATCATCAATTATGTCAGGGTATGTAAACAACTGTATTGGACAGCAAGTGCACAGTCAGTTCTTGAAACTGGAAAACTGGTGAGCATTAGGATCTGTAATGTAACAGTTGAGTCAGAGCATCTCCTAAACCACAGGTATTTGGGGTGTTCACAATATGCAGTCTTGCACTCTTTGGTTCAATTTTATTAGATGTTATCTAGAGTAGATCAAATTTGATTGTGTATATTGTAATGTTGTATGACTTGTTTGTTTGTAAAGAGACCTTGGGTATGTGAAAGGCACTATATGAATGTTACATTGTTGTTGTTGTTGTGTAGTCTGTGAAGGAACCATTCAAGGAAGACTTTAATTGTAACACACACAGTATGTTTTACACCTGACAGTTCAACATGGAACTTAAAACATGAACCACTTTTCACAGGACAATCTGTGATCCAGCGTCAGGGTCATGAGCACCCAAGGCACACTGATGCACATGGGGAGTAAAGATCAGCCTGTCTGGTCCAATCCCAGAGATGCCTCTGTGCCGTGTGGGTAATTATTTACACTGAAAAGGCAAAGGAACAGTTTTTATTAGCCATTCGTTATTGAGGTCATTGCTTCATTAAGACCTCAATTTATATCTTTAAACTAAATGTCATTTCTGACCACAGTGGATTGGATGGATATTTTGCCTGATGGACCTGTCTCACTCAAGCACTGACAAAGATGTGTCAAAAAACAACATACAACATACCTTACACTGCCATTCCACCAACATACTGAGTCAACGCTGTACAACGTTATGGGAGCTCCATAAGGTCTGTGTTTCTAATAAAGTATCAAGTAAGAAAAAATTACAAGGCAGGGGTTTCTAATAAAGTGGCCAGTGAGTAAGAATACAAGATAGTTTTCAACACCATTGGTGATGATTGCAGGATGATTCATTGGTTACTTTGGCCTTTATTATTTATTGATAATTAAAGTTTTTTGTTGAAGGCTGGTGTCCTTAGTAGTCGTGTCATTAATATTATGGTCATGGTGGTTATGAGTAATATATTTTCAAGCTTGAGTCACAAGCTCTGGAAACATGACCAGCAAGTTCAAACACACGAACATAGCAGGGGGCCTGAGTCACAACTTACCAGACTTTTCTTTCTCTCTCCACATCTTGTTTTCCTCTTCTCATTCTCTCACTTTTCTTTATCTTCCTTCACATTTTTCTTTGTTCTTCTGCCCCACTTTAATGCATCTCTTTCTCCTTTTTCTTCAACACCTCATTATTTCTTTTTTTTTCCCTTTTTTCCTTCTTCCCTGTCTGTTCCTTTGCTCACCTCCTAATCTTAAATCTAATTTCCCATCTTTTTTTCTTTTTTTTTTCTCTTACTTTTCATCCATCTCATGGTACACACATTTTTTGCCTATATAAAAACATAAAAAGGTGTGTCTATGCGTGCGTGTGTGTGTGTATGTGTATTTAGAGGGATTATCATGGACTTAATTCCCTTGGCAGCCATGTGGGTCGATATCACTAGACCGTCAGTCTCTCTCTCTCTCTCTCTCTCTCTCTCTCTCTCTCTCTCTCTCTCTCCCTCTGTATTCTTCCCCTTGCTTTACACCTTTTCTCTCTCCTCACCCTCCCTCCTTCATTTACACTCTCACTCACACACTTTCTGATTGAAGCAGCTGTTTGAGAGCACACTTAGCCTTTAGCTGAGATATAAATGAATTCTGCCTTTGTGCATAAAACTCTGCCACCTGCTGATATACACACTTTTCATGCATCACTTCTGACACACCACTGGTTTTACTCTAATAAGACTGTAAAAATTATCGAGATTATAATTATGTTTGAGATCATTCAATGATATTCAATAAATGCTAATGCTAATTTTGTAGCCAAAAATAAGTCTCTTTTCAAACACAAAAAAGCATAGTGTACTGTATTGTTGTCAAGATGTCACTAATATGTCGTACTTTTAGTCAAAAATAATTATGAATTGTACAAAAATATTTCATCATGAAGATGAATTGTAATAAAATTAAACTGAATTATGTTGGTCATAATTATCATTGTCATCATCACTGTCAGTGGTGCGGTCACAAACCTGTTGGTTCAAATCTTCATGATGTCATGTATATAATACATGTAAAACTGTAAATAATATAATATAATACTGTAAATGTATATGTAGAGGTCCTCGCTGATAGGGAGATGCTTAAAGATAACCTTTTAATCCTCTGACACCTTGAGCTAATACTGTCATGTCACTGTATTTTTTATTTAATTCCATTGCTAGTTACATTTACGTGCTGCATCAACTTAGTCTAAATTTTTTACTATTTTGTGTCAACAAATACAGTAAAATTGCAATAAATGTTTAACAGTTGGAAGTTTAGAAATGATCACTTTCCAAAGGAAGTCTCCATTTGTTTCAGTGAGCTAGGCGTGAGAGATAATAAAGAAAATGTAGTTAGATACTAAATACCATGAGGGACGGAGGGGGGTTAAATAAATGCTCTGTGTACAGTGTGTGTGAACTAGATGTGTGCAGTGGTTAGGTCAAGAGTTGCTGATATTCATTCCAGTGACCTCATGACCTCTTTCTCCTCATTCAATTTAATACTCATCTATTTCACAGCCGACCCTTTTGGACCTCAGTGTCTGTTTTATTCTCATTTTCTACTGCCAGACTTGTATCTTCCTGATCCACTATCAGCTGCTAGATGACTTTTTGACCTCCATTAAACCAGTGACACATTTATTTCACCAATCTGACACATGCTGTAACTCACAGAGAGTTTTTAGGCCGCACAAGTCAAACTCCAATTCTGGAGGACACGTTATTGCACAGATTAACACTTGCATAAATTTACCACATCTCATTTAACTCTTTAGTGAATTCAGCTATCCTTGCTCTAAATGCATTATTCCATTGGTACAGTTCTAAGGTTTTTATTTTACGTAATGGGAAATTGCAGCACATTTGCTAAGACGCTACAGTCGAGTTTGACTGATAAAAACTTTTTTGGAGGAAGCATGTGCTATGCTAACTTCCCCAGCTTGGAAGCATTGTATGGTAGGTGGAGACCTAACTAGTGGGGGGAATGGGACATGATTTAGTTGGGGAGTGTTGGGTAAGTTGGGTAAGTTTGTGTTGCCCAACATTAGCACTTCAGTAATTTCACTAATTATTATATACAGATGCCTAATCAAGATTCAGTTGTGCCTTCTATATACGTATTCATCTAATTATTTATTCATCTAATTTTATTCTTTGTATGGATCTATATAAGTTGTATTATTTACTCATCTGTTTACTAATATTAGGGATTTTTGTTCTCCCTTGCATCTACTTGTTTGGGGAGGGGGGAAGAGGGTATATTCACTGTTGTTTTACAAATGGGTACCATGCTTATAAATAGCAATAAAAACATTATAAAAATGTATATGATCCACTATGACCTTCATTGTGCACATTCAAAATTAATACAATATCAAGTCAAGACAACTTTATTTCTATAGTGCATTTTACAACTGACAATATCACAAGGCAGCTCTACAGGATCCAGGTCCGAGAATCTAACAGGCTAATAAAAACTTCCTAAACTATAGGAAGAAAACTTGGGAGGAACCAGGGTTCAGAAGGGGAATCCATCCTCTTCTGGTTGACCTAAATACATAAACACATATATGTATCTAAAAACTGAATTTGAAACAAATAAATATCAACTACAAAATATCAACCACAACATTTAAACCATGGACAGATGACAAGAGTAAAACTGATTATCTTGGTATCTCATTATAATGACACTTGTCAAGGGGTGGTATATACAGTATAGGCATATAAGTAAACATTCTAGTCTTTAACACTAGAATTCCTAAAGACAATAGGAATTCTCATAAGGAGTCCCCCTTATTGCCCACCAACAAGTCCGCCCACAAACCTGCCCCCTTCATCAGCGCCATTACAAGGCTTTGTTATGCAAAAGTCCCAGCTACAGAATTGGACTGGAATTCACAAGTATGCAAGGACTGCAAGTCACACTTGCATGTACTCTGTATTTACACTGTGGCAATTCATATTAAATACTTTATTTTAATGTTTATAATTTATATTTTTGCATGTATTGTTTAATTTTTACTCTATTGTGTTTAGTTGATGTGCTAGAAGCAGGAAATTGGGCAAGTGTAATTGTAAACCCAGCTCTACTACTCCAGACAAAACCTGACCTATGTCGGCTTCATATTATGCAATTAAATTATTTAAATTTGTATTTGAGATGTAAACCAACCTTAGTTGTTCATGAGTTATTAATTGAAAAATGTTTTAAATATTCCATGCCACACAGGCATTTTGCAAAGGCTTTCCACCTTTATGTATTCTGCTTCCTTTCAACTTGGCCATTCAGTCATACTGACACATCAAGAATGTCACGTAGAGCATATGTGAATAAAAGGCGTGTGGGTTGAAACAGTATTGGGGCAATGTTGGCGCAAGAGAAGACTGAAATGATAGTGGCAATGTAGTGTGTCGTGCTGGTGTGAGTGTATGGGACAATAACGTTTCTACCCCAAAAAATATGAAGCCAAGAGTGGGTTAGTGCTCAATAACAGAACATCAATAATGGGCTAGATGATGGCTATCACAAGTCTCTAACTGTACACCAACAAGGTGCTGATTCTAATAAAGTGACCAGAGTGTATGTGCTGGGTTGTCTTATGTAAGTTAATCTATGTTTGATAAATATTTGTTTCAGACTATCTCATATACATGTAACTGATCTATGTGTGTGTGTGTGTGTGTTTTAGGTACATGTCTGGTGCTGGGCTGTTTGATATACCCTGATGGCTGGGATGCAGATGAGGTGAAGCGGATGTGTGGAGAGCAGACGGATAAATACACAATTGGAGCGTGCTCAGTGCGCTGGGCCTACATCCTGGCCATTATGGGCATCATGGACGCCCTCATCCTGTCTTTCCTTGCCTTTGTCCTGGGTAACCGACAGGATGGCCTCATGGGAGAGGAGCTACTGGGAGACAGTAAGAGACTTCCCATTATTTGTACCCAGTATCAGGGTTCACACTTCAACTCTTCATAGACGTGATAGGTTTCACAGCAGTTACTGAATAATTCATAGTTCATGCTGAATAAATTACACGGCGAACCACTTCAAGAGGTGCAAAAACCTTGCTAAGATGTATTTTATAGTTCAAAATGAGGGAATCTAGTTAATCTGTTTATCTGCATCAGTTGTTCGCCTCCTTTACACTGTGCATCAATAGTCAGGACTCCCACGGGACCTGAGTTTGTGAGCGTGTGCACACACTGTACAGAGAGTGCTGCTGGAGTCTTCAGACACCTTAGTGTCACTACTGAGGATAATTAACACAAACTGTGCATTATCAGATAAATCTTATCAGTTTATTAGGTGTCCTGACAACTGATGAAGCAGGTAAAGAGAATTAATACATTTTACAATGTAACAGATGGAGTCGTAAACTACAAATTGCACCTATATAATATGTGAAGCTGAAAAATGGTCTATGAATATAAATACAAGGTTTATTTGCCTAAAGGAAGTGGCTTGTTTGTGTAGTAGTCATTGGATTATTCACAATTGTCACTAAATATGGAGCCTCGTGATAAATAAGCTAAAATAATCTTAATGATTAAATGGATTAAAAACCCATGTCCTCATCCTTTTAGACTTAATACTGTTACATTTGCAATTCATACTATTTCACCTCTCTTTATACATGAAAATGAAATACACTTTGCCTTTAGGACTGATGTGTTCAAAAGTTTGTAGACTCCTGCTCAGCCATCATTCGGAAATCAGGGTTATATTAGGGAGCTTTGCTACTAAAACAGCCTCTACTCTTCTTGGAAGACAATGTTAAAGAGTTAAATGTTAATTTGAAATGTAATTTCTTTTAGACATAAAAGCTTTAGTGAGGGCAGGTACTGATGGTGGATTTTTAAGTTCAGGATAAAAAAAACACTCCAAACTCATCCCAAATATACTGGATGGATGTCTATAACTGCAGAAAACACAGTTACACTACTTCTCGGGTCGTTGTTGGGCATTCAGTATAATAGCTAAAATATCCAGAGTGCCCATTCTATTGGCAGTTTTTTTTTGCTGCATATGCACAATTAACATGTGTCAACAACTGGCAAATGTCTAAATATCTGTATTCACTTATATGAAAAATGTAAAAAAAAAAAAAGTCTCAATACTTTTGGACAGCATATACAAATGACTTTTGTTCTGATTATTTGTTAATAATAATATTTGTTATTTGTTAAAGCTAAGGCTAAATTAGTCTGGTTGTGTGTTTTTTTTGTATGACTGTAATGATCCCTTTGCTTCCCCAACAGAACAGCATTCATTGTTTTCCCCATTTCACTTTAATAATATTTCTACATTCTTCAGGTACATTATCTCATATGTGCATGGCTAGACTGCATGATGAATTTGAAGTGGGTTATTTTAGCAGTTTAGTTTCCATTTATGGATTGCATTGAAAATAGGGAGAACACAAGAACCCTTTTACTTTAAAAGCATTTTACTAAAAACTATATTGCTCTTTAATGAGACATGCGAGCTAAAGTTACTATTCACCACACATTTTGCAGTTGAATAAAGGTGGACAGTTTGGTAGATGATGTGCTGTAGTTCACCTGATTGAATTCCTAACATAGGATTTCAGTGTAGCTTGTTCATTTTGTCGCTCTGCGCTGAACGCATTTCCTGAGCTGAATTAAAGCGGTTTAAAACAGTTTGCAGGTGATGATGATGTTCATTTGATCTGATTGGTTTTTCAGTGTTTCTAAATGCACCTAAATTCATTCTCTTCTATTCACTTTTTCGTTCACCACAGGCAATAACAGGATGAGGCGAAGACAGACAGATCAGGGAGGATGAAATGAGGAGAGAAAATGAGAAAGAGAAATATCCATTAAGGAGAAAATAGGATGATTTGAAAAAGAAAGGGGGCGTGAGAGCTAGATGGATAGGGAAGCAAGAGAAGCAAAAGAAAACAGGAAGAGAGAGAGAGAGAGAGAGAGAGAGAGAGAGAGAGAGAGAGAGAGAGAGAGAGAGAGAGAGAGAGAGAG
>JBBIGC010187615.1:0-14132 GCA_037576955.1 Lepidarchus adonis | reverse complement strand
CAGCACACCACCGCACACCCCAGCACACCCCCGCACACCCCCGCACACCCCCGCACACCCCAGCACACCCCAGCACACCCCAGCACACCACAGCATAGAACCACTACAGACTGATAGAACATCCGCAACATAGTGTTGCAGACTCTAAAGGATCGGAGTCTACGTAGGAAGCACATCCTACTTTGACTCCTCTTGTATGTGACCAGAGAGTTCTTAGACCAGTCCAGCTTGTTGTCTGTTATACCTGATCATTTCAGAACCCACTCCTTCTCAGCCTGGATGCTCAGCGGTAGAGTGATCGCTGTTCAAATACTTTTCTTAATTATTGCATTTAAATTTATAAAGCAATGACAGAAGACAAACGGCTGTAAAACAGAAACCCTTGACAGTGGGTTGGGTGATATTAAAGACAGGGTGAGCAAAACACTTTTTTAATGATAATGGGATTTAATTTTTTTTACGATGACTGGAAGACTATACATTATGCCACGTAATGTAAGACTACTTGCCAAAATCATAAATGTCATAAATTAACTGGATTTAGGGTGGTGCTATTAATAAAACAGACTCAAAGTGGTGGACTCAAATACCATGGTTTCAAGGGGACGTCCCCCTGTTGTGTTTGGAAGCCACATCATCACAAGAACTGTGCATCAGCTTCATGCAATGTGTTTCTATGTACAGCACCAGTAGATCATCTGTAGATTTTGACAATGCAGTCATTATGAAATCACTAGTACTGTTGGAAGATCCATTGAAATAATGCATCTCCTGTTCTTGTTGTTCCACCAATTCGATTTAATCCATATGAAACAACTTTCACAAACATCTCCGGCCAAGAGTTTTTCCTTCCCCAACAGAGAGGAGGTGATTTGTTTTCAAAGCACTGACGTGACTCCTGTCATCACCCAACAAAAATCAATGACCGTCCTTGATTCTGTGAGGCGTTTGAAAACAATCTCAAAACAAACTGCCAACCTGAACTTTGTTCTTTTTGTCCCACACTGTTTAAACAAAACACATCTCTATCCTGTTCTGAAATAAACAAGAATAGGTAACTCCATACCTCAAAACAACAGGACCGCTACTGCACCGTCATGGTAAAACACACATTTCTTTTTTGTAAATGTGCTATTAAGCCGTTGAATCTTTTAATTTTTGAGTTCTAGTTTTATTTTTTAGTCATACTCCCTGATAACAGATTAATAACGTCATGCTTATAGCCATATAGACATCCCTTGTTTCCCTGGAGTTTTAAACTTCCTCTGGAAACAACATTAACACCATGAAGTAAGTTTCTATGGCTGAACAGCTGCACACACATCTAACATCATGCACTTCTCTCTGTGCTAAGCAAATCTGTTGAGATACCAGTTATACTGTCCTGCTGCTAATGCAGGTTCAGACCAGTCCTGATACACTGGAACCCATTCACTCATACTGAGGAGAACCCATACAGACAGAACCATGCTCCACTAAACTGGAACTGCTGACACCTCTTTGAACTAAAATTGTTATTACTGTGTGATGTAGTCAAACTAATCTGGAAAATAAATGAACAGGAAGCCCTAATGATGGAGAGTGCAGGCCGGCTGAGTGAATTGTGTTTAAACGGAGTGGAGCAGTTCCCAATGTTGTAGTATGGCGTGTTGGACGATATGGTCGGCAGTCTAAACTGGGCGAAAGCTAATGGAAGCAAGGCGGTAACCTGTGCAGGTAGGCTGTAGTGATGAATGATCAGTCTGAACATATGGGAGGCAGTTCCCCTCAGTGAAGATAATCAGATGAAAGGACAGAAAATAGAATTAGCATTGTTCTGTTAGCACCAGTGCCACAGTTTACTCCTGTTCTGTCCACGTAGTCCCAACTGACCTCTCCATCTATCAGCTTAGTTTAATTAGCAAGTAGGTTTTGAGTCTAGACTTGAAAATATAGACTGTTTTTGAGTCCCAGACACTAACAGGAAGATTAGAGCTCTCTGAGTTCTTCTCCCTGCTGTATGTTTCACAATTCTGGAAATGAATAAATAACCAGCATCTTTATATCTAAGAGAGCCTGTAGGGTCGTAATAAGAGATGAGGTGCTTTGGGATGAGGCCATGTAGGGCTTTATATGTTAATAATAATTTAAATGTTTCGTCCAACAGTGAAAAGTGGGAGAGAGAGTTGATTATATTGGACGGTTCACAGCTGACAATCATTTAAGCATGGAATAATTTTACACTAATTTTTTAGTTCTTTAAATCCACTGTCGGACGCAGTTCTTGTATCAAGCCCTAGTGTAGAGTAGGGCTATTTTTTGGGATCAATTTCAATTACAATACACACCATGATACAAGGGTTATGATTCCATATATTGTGAAATATTGTTCGTTCTGTTCAGCAGTGAGTTGTGCTGCCTTCATATAATATATGTATATATGATATACAATAACATTTTTATTATAATGGGGATACAAATGTTTATATATAAACTAATAATTGAAAAATAATGTTTTTGACAATGTATATAGCATTGTAAAACATAATAAAGCAATGTTATTATATTAGCAATATTGTATCAATATCTGCTTGCACCCTTAGTTCATAAGTGTTGGGAAGAGGTAGGTTGTGCTACAAATTAACTGAATAAGAGAAAAGATTGGGGGCCTAGGAGACTGGAACTAGTGTGGGAGTATTAATGTTTATGCTGTGCCAGTCTGGCTGTCCTTGGCAATCAGGAATGCTGTCCTGGGGTGAAAGCTGTTCATGAACCTATGTCTTCAGGTCATAATGTTCTCTAATCTCTGACATCGAAAGTTATATTTGGCCTCAAGCCAGATGAACAGACTGTGACGTGGTTGGTGGGAGTCTCTGAGGATTGTGCCTGCAGCGGTTCTGTTCCAATAATCTGCTGAGCTATTTTCATTACCCACTAGAGTCTGCATTTACCCTTTTTGGATAGCACTGCTGGACTAGATAGCGATATCTCCATTTACAGTACCTAGTTGCCGCATTAGAAAATAAGCAGTGCTTGTTTGTTCATTCCAATTTGCACAGATATTTCCCAACTGAAACCGTTTCAAACATGAGGGCTGACGACGTTAGGGTGGTGGACTTTTCTACTTAATTACTGTCAGTGTTGATCGGCTTTTAGGGAGTGGTAGTGAAAATCCATCATCAAACTACCAAACTACTTCCTACTGAAATCTTCTTGAATGGTCCAGTGATATAGAGATGTTAGTGGAGGAAGGGTTTTAGAATGGCAGACACTTTTTCAACCCAACTTGATGTGTAATCGCTAAAGAGAACTAATAACAGTGTGTAACAATAGCCTATGGTGTAAAAGGATCTCAATAGACACCAATATATTACACTATTATTTACACTATATACACTACTATGTTTTTTTTTACAGATTTGAACAAATACAACTACTAATAAATATTATATATATATATATTCGCTTCTCTTCCTTTTGGCTAAGATCAAGTGTAGTATCTGTTCTTATAAGTTTAAGGCACTTGAAACCATTGTGGGGCAGTGGTGACCTAGTGGTTAGGACTTTGCCCCTGAGATCTGAAGGCCGCAGGTTCAAGTCCCAGCCCGGGCACCACCGAGGTACCCTTGAGCACTGTCCCCACTTCACTGCTGCTGTTGACTGCTGCCCACTGATCCACGTGTGCATGTGTGATGGGTTAAATGCAGAGGACAAATTTTGTGCAGTAATGTGTTCACAATTACAGAAATTAACTTTCACTTCACTTCATATATACAGTATATACAGTACAGGCCAAAAGTTTGACACACCTTCTCATTCAATGTGATTTATTTTCATGACCATTTACATTGGTAGATTCTCACTGAAGACATCAAAACTATGAATGAACACATGGAGTTATGTACTTAACAAAAAAAGGTGAAATAACTGAAAACACGTTTTATATTCTAGTTTCTTCAAAATAGCCCTTTGCTCTGATTACTGCTTTTCACACTCTTTGCATTCTCTCAATGAGCTTCAAGAGGTAGTCACCTGAAATGGTTTTGTTGGCCCCTTTGCCTTCACTCTGTGGTCCAGCTCATCCCAAACCATCTCGATTGGGTTCAGGTCTGGTGACTGTGGAGGCCAGGTCATCTGCCACAGCACCATCACTGTCCTTCTTAGTCAAATAGCCCTACACAGCCTGGAGGAATCTACCAATGTAAATGCTCATGAAAATACAGAAAACACATTGAATGAGAAGGTGTGTGCAAACTTTTGGACTGCACTGTATATATTATAAATAAACATTTTACATAAACATTTTACAATTCTATTTTTACTGTCCTGAAATCTGGGGTACTACAGCTCTTTCAGCACAATTTTCACATTAGAATGAATTCTGATTCTATATTTGAGCTAGTATTACTTCATTTGTTGAAGGCTAATGTTCCTGTATGTTCATGATTTTCTGGCTTGGACAATCGTCGAAGGATCAGATGGAGGCTGACACCAAGGTTTAATGCTTGAATTGGACAACGGCCTGTCGCTTAATTAAGTGTGTATATATCAGATTTAATAAATTAAGGTTTTCTTGCTCTCTCCTTCTTTCTAGGTAAGTGGTGTGTTCCTGACCATCTTCTTCACACAGTCCCATCCAATCAGCAGCTGAATAGGTTGGCGTCACGTCTCGGTTCAGAGTGGGAGACAGTGCTGCTGGATTTAGGCCTGTCGCCAGGCGAGCTGTACCGTTGCCGTGCAGACCATCCACTCAGCGTTCAGAGTCAGGTGCTAGCAGGCTTGGTGATGTGGAAGCAGTCACACGGTCGTGGTGCCACAGTGCAGCGCCTGCTCCAAAGTTTACAGGCTACAGAACTCCATCCTTCGGCCCTCGACCAGGTGTTCACCTGAAGCTACAGGAAGGAGTACCACATTTTAAAGTTTTGCCTTAAAAAAACAATTACCTTGACATTTTTGCTGGGAGCCCAAAGGCTGTTACTTTAGTTGACCTGTCACCATTTCTGTATATGTCACAGCTGCTTTCAGAAGCCCAGAGAATTACTGGGTTTTGCAACAGATGCTCAGGGTATAGAGTCTATGTTATCTACCTCCTTGCCAGGTGCTGGTGCTATATGGAAAAGGGGAACCTACTTGATGCATAGGCAAGTAGAATGAATTTAGTGCCTCCATAACATGAATTTTTCCATGTTTTCCATAGGAATAAAGTTTTATAGATCATGAAACATTAGTTGGTCAACAATGTGATTGTTTTGAAATTCCAAATGACCAAAATGCACTTGATGATAATGTGAACGCTCATCTTTAAGTCAATAAAATGCCTTTTAAGAGTATTTAATGTTTAAATGTATGGTGTTTTATTTTTAGATATTTATAAGTATCAGACATGGTAAATGTGGTGCTTCTTTATATTTTTTATTTATATTTTATAAGGTTGATGTGCTGTTTGTGAAATGCCACATGCCACTTCCCAATCTCTCCCTCAGTAGCATTTATGTGTGGCATTATGTGGCAAAAAAAATGCCATGACTGAAATGTGTGCATGTTCATACCTATAATTGATATGAATTGCAATAATTTAAAAAGAGCAGATATTTTTCAGGTGATTGTTCTTATATATATCTTTCATGTGCCAATTTTCTGTATTAAATCATTTTAAACTGGGTTTTAAATGTTAGTTCAAAATGAACTGCATCTGTACATTTTAAACTTAATTATGGGCCAGCTTGAAATCTTGAAAACTTGAAACTTGAAAAGTTTCTTTTCCAGGACTTTGAAATCCCTGGTGGACAGCTAGACTGCTGGTGTAACTGTATGGCCACCAAGTGTCATATGAACTTGAAAAATGAGTTTTCAGAATGCACAGACCGCAATTTAGGTTCTGATTAAAGGTTTTAAGTAGAATTATCACCCTGTGCTACCTTTTAAATGAGGTACAATACAGATCAGCCAATCGGAAAAGAGATCATTTACATACACCAGGCTTAAAGTCAGTTAATTTGAAGAGATTTACAGAGCTTGAAAAATTGTCATTTGAGAATAAATTATGATTAATCAGATCATGTTTTTGTGCAAAAACCACAGAGATTATGAACAAAGAAAGAACCAGAATGTAAATGTAGAATATGAACCCACTGGGAAAAACACCTTGGTGAATAATTGGGTTTAACGGTTGACATTTGTCTGAAAATCTTTTACTTTTATTGGGTTACTTGATTACCTCTGTTCTTCAAAATAGCCAGTAACACTCATGTGTCACTGTTATTGACCACTTTGTCTAATCACTGTGATTGGCTAGAGGCTCATTTGTATATAGCATTCCTTCTGTAATATCTGTGTTGGAGAAACCAAAAATTAAAAGATGATGAATGGTGAACCCTTAATGTTTACAGCATTTTTGAAAATTTTCACAACTTGTCATAAACTGAAATAAAAATGTAAAATTGATATTGATATTGAGACAGGATGTTTGGAGTCAATGAAACACCATATTTCCCCCAAAAATGGAACTCTTCCATACCTGGGTTAATAGCTTTTTCCCCCTGAGTGTTTCTCTGTTACACATGTGGTTCTAGATCTAGACTATAATTCAGTTGTTGTGAACACATTGTATGGCTGTTGGATAAATTTCTGCAGATAATAATCATTGGTCTAAATGTGTAACATGTTAGAGGAGCATAGAACTCATCTAGTTAAACATTTTGATGTCATTAACTGATTATCATTTATAAGCAAAGTCAGAAATATTTATCACAGTTAGGAATACACTGTTAAAAGCAAGAGCAAGATAGAGCTATTCACAAAACCATTTAAATAGATTTTTCTCTAATATAGATTACCTGCTGTATATTGTGTTTAAAAATTGGTACTACAGCTTCTGGAATCACCGTTCTTAGAGGAAGTTCCCCCAGCTTTTTTACTTTTTAGCAAATCAGATTTGACACATCTTCCATTTCGGGCCACGTGGAACCTGGAGCTGATCCCAGCTGACCAGGCCTCAAGGTAGAGAACTCCATGGAGTCCAACCCAGATCTCCATTTACACACACACCTATGGGCAATGAGTAGCCAGTCCACCTAATCCACAAGAAACAACAGGAGGAAAACCAAGCAAACACACAGAGAAAGAACCCTTGGCTGAACCAGGGACCAGTTTGCTGTGAAGTGACGGTTCTAACTACTTCACCACCATGGTCAAGTATTTTTAGCAGCTAAACAATCTGACTTAAATCATTTAATTAAGACTATAAAAAATACAAAAATATGTAATCATCAAAAACCATTATTAGTACACTGTTGTATTTCCAAAATGTTTGAGGCATGGAATTTAGTAATGAAAAACAATATTCTGCCTAAACCTGGTTCTAACTTTCTAGAATAGCGGCTGACATCAGTTTTGCAGGATGGAACATTTTCATGGACCTTTTTTTTTTATTATTATTATTTCCAGACTTTTAGACAACAGTTCCAGCATCAGTTCCCTGGCCAATGCAGTTTTGCAATTCATCATTGAAAACATCATTGACTATTTGAATACACAGGGGATGGTCTAATGAGAACACGATAGGTTCAACACAATTCCTTTTTTATCACCGGGGGTTGGGGGGACACATAAAAATGATGATAGTTGGGGGAGTCAGCCATGTTAAGAAGGAAGATGCAGTTTTGTGATTTTCCTATAAATGAAAATAAAGACGTACCACTGGGAGCAACTCATATCTTTTGCCACATTTTGTGTTGGGTTTCCATCTTGAAGGAGTTTTATAACCTGTTTGTATTGTTTTAGTTGACCACAGTTCAATTCTTGGGGGTATGTTCATGTTCAAGTTCGACAGGTCATTAAGGCCTGCGAGTACTCTTATCTGTCATTGACATTTATTTAGAAAGTGTGTTTAAAAAATGTGATTTTTTAAAATTTTATTTAATTGACCTGTTTAATATGCCATACATTCAAATCATGTAATTAAAGTTTGAGGTTTATTTCCTAAAGCCAGAATGTTCTACCATTAAAATTTGTTTATGTCATATCTGTGATTTATTTTAAAAAGAGCCTGGATGAACATCCTCCAAGTACTGAATTTATCATTTTGGCAGGGGTTGTGTATAGCACAAACTGATTTTACCATTGTTATAAGTGATTGAACCATTGTTTCAACCATACAGCACAAAAATTAAAAAGCATACTTTCCCAGTATACTTAATTAGATTTAGACATCACAGTGAATAACTCAGTAACTATTTTTCAAAGAATATGAATGATAACACAACAACCTTTCTTTCACTCATGGTTAATGTTTTGCTGAAGCCATTTAGTATCAATCAACTGTGTTTACTTTTTAAAATCATAATCTCAACACAAACGACCAAAATACAGTGTGTTGCCACTTTAACATCAATGACAGCTTGAAGTCTTTTGTGGTAGTTGTGGATGAGGCTCTTTATCTTCTCAGATGGTAAAGCTGCACATTCTTGTGGCAAAAAACCTCCAATTCCTCTAAAACTCCAGGTTTGAGGATCTCCCCAGAGTGGCTCAATAATATTGAGGTCAGGAGACTGACCACTTCTTAATTAGAGATTGAACACTGCTTCCTTTGATATTTTCTTATATCCCTTTCCTGTTTTATAGTGTTTAACTACCTTTTCCTGCAGATCCTTTGACAGTTCTTTTGCTTTCCCCATGACTTAGAATCTAAAACACATCAGTGCAGCACTGGATGAAAGATGTGAGGGTCTGTCAGGAATCCAGAAACTCATTGACCTTTTATACACAGACACTTATTACAAATAAACAGATCACAGGTGAAGATGGTTCCTTTAATCTTTAACCATTCAAACCTGTTTGGGTCAAGTTGCATGTTATCAGGCCAAATCTGGTGTCAACTTTTGTTTAGGGTCATTTGTGTAATTTGTGTTGGCTACAACAAAATAAAGTGAAGGTTCTCTAGTGGCCATCTCGGTCTCCTGACCTCAATATCATTGAGCCACTCTGGGGAGATCCTCAGACGTGCAGTTCATGCAAGACAACTCAAGTATTTACAGGAACTGGAGGCTTTTTGCAGCAAGAATGTGCAGCTTTACCATCTGAGAAGATAAAGAGCCTCATCCACAACTACCACAAAAGACTTCAAGCTGTCATTGATGTTAAAGGGGGCAACGCACTGTATTTAGAACTGGGGTATGTAAACTTTTGATCAGGGTCATTTGGGTAGTTTGTGTTGTGAGTATGATTTAAAGAGTAAAAAACACAGTTGATTGATAATAAATGTCTTCAGCCAAACACTAACCATGAGTGAAAAAAGTGAAAAATGGTTATAAACTCATAAATTCTGTGAGGGTATGTAAACTGTGTATGTGCTTGATTTAATCAGTGAACAGTCTGGATATGTGAACTGAAGCCCTGGCCAGAAAACAACATGGCCTGAGACTTTGACTGCTCTTGTTGTACTGTACCTGCACAAACTAAAGCACTATCACGAGAACACATGCCCATACACACACACACATACTGCTAGTCTCTGGTATTTCTCTGTACTGAAAGTGTTATTCACATTTTCCCTCTGCAAGTCTTTCTGAGAAGTGGAGAAGGTATTTTAAACACGCAGTCTTTAGAGCCTCTTTCTGTCTGCTGGGACTAAACCTGGGAGTCACACACACAACCATGCGCAGGCAGTTCAGTCAGTCAGGAAAGGGTCACGTGCTGTTGTTTTTGTCCAGCAGAGCCTCACACCAGAAGCATCCAGGATTCCTCATACATGCTTTCTTATAAATCAGCATGCTCTCACACTGCTAAAGCTTGCGCTTTCTGAGATAGGTTTCAAGAGGAAAAACTTGAGCCCTTTTTAAAAGGTGGTGTGCTGTAATAAGGAGAACGTCTGACCTTACAGCACCCTGCCGTAAGTGCTGAGGCTTGCCCCTCCGTTGAGGTCACTCTGAAAACTGGGTTATAGTTAAGCGACATATAATAGGCTGAGGAGTGTGACCTTGTTTCTTGGGAGAAAGAAAAATACAAACACAAGCTGCTGAATGGGCAACAATTCCAACTAAGAAGGAGGATATTAGAGGATATGGTATTAAGAGTGTCACTGACCCAGTTTAACCCCAGATCTCCCTGCAGAACTACCAGGCTGCATGCTTGACCTGCTTCTAATATGCCTCCAACACCCCTCCCCACCCCCCCTTCTAACCCAGCTGGTTAAGCTTAGTACGATAATCCCTTATTCCCAGTAAACCAACAGAAAACATCTGTCTTTTTGCAGTAGAGACTGGGGACAAATGAGGGGTCATGTCATTCTCAAGGTTCCCATGTTGTTAAAGCATGGCTGGGTGGGCAGACCGCACCAGGGTCACAGGAGGCCAAAGGTGAGATTAGAACAGCAGCTCATTTCCTTTTCATGTCTACAGAAAGACAACTGATCCTACACAAATCTCCGTCTTAGCTTGACAATTCTAAGACCCGACGATAAAGAAGAAGAACGAGTATGTGTAACACCAGAAGTCTACCAATATCAGGCGCTGGACCTTCTGGGTGATTGGATGGGGAGATCTGAGGATGTTGGGTTGTTGGGATGATGATAGTTGTGAAAATAAGAGAGAAATATTGGGACGAATGTAGTTTTAAACATTGTGCATGAAAATAGACTTAAGACTTAAGATTCAGGAGGTCTTTCCTTCCAGCTGCTGTCAGACTGTTCAACCTACATCTTGTACACTAACACTAACAGATGGCTGAAGAACACCTGCCATGTTGGAATTTGTTTTTTAAGAGATGCTTAGCCCACCCACAGCTAGGGGATGGAGGCCGGGACGGTGCAGCAATGTCTCATGTCCTTTTCACATACATATCAGGTATAAAGGGATAATAAAAACCCTTCTCCTCGCAGCAGGAAGGACTCTCAGAAGTTACATTTAAACGAGTGAAACGAGTCTTCGTCCAGCCCCGCAATTTAAACTGAAGTTTTCTCCGATGATCCCGTAGGTTGGGTGAGCATCTCTTTGGCATGAACAAGTGTCATTACCTTCACAACTCACAAAAGTCCACCCAACTGATCTGAGCTTTTATGAGGAAACCTCCAAAATGTTTTGATTAATGACGGCACATCATGCATATGTCAGCCATCTGTCAGTCAAAACCAATTAAGTCATCTCCCAAAGAACCCATCTGGTCATTTCCATATTTAGGCTGTACATCCTAACATGAGATTATTACAATAGATTGCCTTTGTCCTTGAAATTTCAACAAACAAAAAATGTTTTGACAAAAAAATCCCTTGTCCATGTTAGCTCATGTACTTAGCTTGCTAACATCCAAGTTGCTGTTTTGGCTAACTTACCTTTAGCTGCTAGTTCATTCTACTGCTAGCTGCCAATCAAAAGTGTTTTTTCCAGGAGGTTATAAAAGCTGGCTCCTCTCTTCTCTGAGTGTGTTCTCCTCAGTGTGAGCCCGGACAAGCTGCTTTCGTCTGGTTGGAGCCGAGGACAATGCATTTTTACTGACAATGTATGTTTTTGGGGCAAGGGGTGGTCCCTTTCCCCAACAATCACAGTAAATTTCAATTCCTCAAATGTAAAACATGCTCAAATATGAAACAATATGAAAACAAAGTTTTGACATGTTGAGTTGTAGTGTAAGTTAACAGCATGTTTTATGAGTCACTGGATTATTATTGTGTGATAACAAGTTCTTGTAGAAAGGTCAGTTAAATGTTGGTGTGAGGTCACATGACGAAATCACATGACTGAGCATGTGGGACCAGGCATAAATACTCTGCTGGTGGTCTGGGACCTCATGTCAGTCAGTGAAGGAGCATACAGTGTGTATTAGCGGTGAGACAACAAAAAACTCATGTAATGACATAAATACAATGCTAAAAAGTGCTATGGCACATCAGAATAATTTCACCACACTGTATTGATGTTTTTTTTTTATCAAACTCCTCATATTTCTTTATAATATCAAATGCTATTGACATAAATGTGAAAACATCAACAGCAAAATTGTTTACTGTTCAGAATATAATCATGTTAACATTATTCTGGTGCATGCTTAGCTGAGATTCCCATCTAGTTTTATGGTCCAAAAATGGCAAATATTTTGTCCTGTCTTGTTCTAGTTCTGCTGAGACTTCTCCTGCTGAAATACAGATTTGTTAACAGTAGATATTTGAGGAAAGTACCTTAGCTACATAATAGGGACTCATAGGTTTTCTGACATTCTGACCAACCATCCACAGACAAAGTCACACATTCACCACCACTGCCCAACAAAGTTCCAACAGGCTGTGTGCTCATTCCACTCTTCTGCTCACTATTCACTCACACCTGCATGGCTCAAACTTCATCATCAGGTTCTCTGATGACACCATGGTGTGATCTCTGAGAATGATGAGTCTGCCTAGAGGGAAGGGGATGAGCACCTAGCAGCAACAACAAATATCAATATTGAGAATGAGTGAGGTCTACATCTCAGAGGACCTCACTTGGACCCACAACACTTTGACCTTGCCAGGCTTGGACTGAGGTCACTAGCAAAGTTCTATAGTTGACTGGAAAGCCTTGAAGCCAGTTGTCAAGTCTGCACAACTCATCAATAGATACCAGCTTCCCATCATTGATGCCCTTCATCAGCAACGATGCCTGCAGGGGGTGAAAACCATTATCAAGCACATTTATCACAGCCTGTTTTCCCACCTTCCTTTTGGAGTCACATCAAGCTTACATCCTTCCTGTAGCTCTCAGTCAACTGAGCCCATGAATATTCCCTCATATTTGCCTTCTGCCTGTAGCATGTGAACATCTCAGGTTGTGTTTTGCTCATTCCCAGCGAAAGGGTCATGGTCACCCAATACTCATTGATGCATGGGGAGAGTGAAGGCTAGCAATGTTGTCCGATCCCAAGAGGACTTCCTGTTGCACTAAATATTAATGCTTACTATGATCAAAAGGGATCAGAATCCACAATCCACAGTTGTAACTTCAATATCACTGCTGTTAGCATCAGTAGAGCCTACCCGTCCTTATCTTCCATATTGTATAACCATGCATATATTTTTAGTAGGAACATAGCCCTTTTTTGTTTTTTGCACTTTTGTTAGATGTTAACTCCATTTTGTTGCCAAGTACTTATAAACTAGTGTTGACTCTAATCTAATCTAATCTGATCTGATCTAATCGAATGTAATCTAATCTTATCTAGATGCTAAGAAAGACTAAACACAATGTTTTCAAGATCAGCAAAGATGTGAGGCCAGGCTAGTGCAAAGTACACTTACTAAGAGGGTTTGAACTGTTCAGGTAATGTTTATTCAGAGATTGAGACCAATTAACATGGAAAATCCTTGTTGAGTTCATGTGGGGTGAGGTGTGGTGTAGTGGGGTGGGGTGGGGTCAGACCACAGCACCAGTCTGAGCTGTGACGCTGTACTGAGCTGCAGATTAGCACGTTAGTGTATACATATGTCAAAAACAGAATTCCCAAATTTTATTCCAACTGAACTTTCTCATGAATTTTTTGGGAATAAAGTGAAATATAATATAAGAAGTAAGAAGTAAGTAAATAAGTAAATATGAAAACTGAAACTAAAATGTTCCACACACTGAAGTGTAAAGTTAGGACCACATTTCTTTTCATTGCTTCCTAATGCAAATTTTTTATTTAATTGCAGCCAGTCAATAGATAAGCCCCACCCCCTCCATGTGAAGTCATCGGTGCCCACCAAACAATTTATTTACAACAATGAGCTAGGGTAATAACTGTCATGCAATAACAGTAAAAACAATAAAGAGCACATTTTGTACAACTCTGAGGAGTCCAGAGTTCACTGAGTGTCCCTGAGGGGGTTACATTAACCGTACGTCTTGTAAAATATATATATATTTTTTACCTTTAATTAAAGAGCCAGACTGTTTGAGGTTATTAGTAACCTAATTATAACAGGATTTGCAGACTATTTCAATTCATGAATTAGGACTATTTCAAGGGTTGAATAATATTTTTAATATAACTCAGTTCTCTGTCATATTCTGTTAATTTTTGTACATCTGTGCACAAGAGGCACATATGTACACATTTGTATCTGTGGTAAGGACTTTGCCCCTGAGATCTGAAGGTTGCAGGTTCAAGTCCCAGCCCGGGCACCACTGAGGAACCCTTGAGCAAAG
>JBBIGC010187598.1:0-14133 GCA_037576955.1 Lepidarchus adonis | reverse complement strand
TATGAATCTGAAGTGTGTGTAGTTTTTACAGTCTAACAGTAATAGTCCTGGAGTGATTTTAACCCAGTATGAATCTGCAGTGTGTGTAGTTTTTACAGTCTTATGGTAATAATCCTGGAGTGATTTTAACCCAGTATGTATCTGCAGTGTGTGCACTTTGTGAGGCATGTTGTTATTATTTAATATGCCCAGCTGTAAATGCTGATGGGAACCTCTAGTGTATGACTTTTCAGTGCAGGCTATTTGTTGGAAAATATTTTGGAAAATATTGTGTCTCAATCCAATCAGCCAATCAAATCTTGAGAAATGCTCACAGCTCCACAGGTGCTTCAAACGGCTGTATTCCTCTAAGGGCTAAGGAGGCTTGTAAAATGTTGAAAGACTGGTGAACCCTGGTTTACTCTATAGACACAAGCACCCTTTATGATTTGTATTTTACTGTTAACATGGAACATGTCGCTTTCTTTCTCTTTGTATCTTTTTCTTTTTCAGTTCTCCATGGCCTCCGTTCTTTCCGATGTGGGGGCGGTGGGTTCCTTTCCTCTGTTTCTGCTTTGAAACTCTAGGGTGAGGGAGAGAGAATAAGTGTGGAGGAAAAAGCCTTTGAAGAGACACGTGTCCAGGATGGGGGCATCTCTTAGGGGCCAAGAGGAAAGAAGGAGGGGGAGAAGAAGAGGGGGGAGATGAAGGGAGGGAAGGAGGGAGCTGATCATTTCTGAGCGAGATATGCTCCTATGGTGAAGCCTACAGCCCCCAGCGCAGCCAGACTGAACACGGTCACTATAGACGGCCAGGAGCTGCTGAACACTGACTCCTTCTGGCAGCCGTACAGATCCACGAAGGCATCCTGAGAGAGAGAGAGAGAGAGAGAGAGAGAGAGAGAGAGAGAGAGAGATTCAGTGATGACCAACAGAATAACAACGTCTTATGGCTCACTGTTCAATATGACAAACATTTGTGTGTGTGAAATACCCGTTGGCACAAAAGGGCAACAGTGTGTTTTTTTAAACCTGTCCTGTCCTGACAGGACAATGGGAATTCTGGTGCTTGTAGTATCCGGGCAGTTTTGCCTGAAAGGAGGGGGAGTCTGAGATACTCTTCCTAAACTAGCAAGAGTGTGGGTTGTTCCCCCTTTTGCCGAATAGACTTTATGAATTAAGGCAAATGAAGCCAGGGAATCAAGGCCCCAAGTGACCCCTCACCACGCAAGGGCCCATAGCCAGGTGGACCCCCAGGAGACCCCCAGCCCCACCCACAACCCCTCAAATGTGCAGGACAGGCACAGACCCAAGGTCTCCCACCAGCCAGGGCCACTCCGCCACACACCAGCATGGCCAAGGCCCCTCTCAGACCTGGCCCCCCAGCTGGGTGGACCGGAGCCCGCTGCAGCGACCCAGCTGCCCATACTCCAAGGCACCACAGGAAGTGCAGAAGAAGGCCCTTCGAAGGAGGCCACCCCCACCCAGGAGGGGACCCCAGGCGACCATGGAGCTTTTTGTACAAAAAAATACCTGGTAAAAAAACAATAGGGCTCCAGCAGCTATCCCTGCTTGGACCCTAAAGACATGAACCTTGTAATCCAGGAAAGATCTGAATGTGGGACACTGTCCACAGGCATTATGGACTTCTGAAATGATGAGGACCTGCTAATGTTCTCTGTGCTTCGCCAACATTACTGCCCCCTGGTGGGTGGCATGTGCAATCAAGAGGAGAAGACCTCCTCTGAGTTAGATGGTGTGAACAAAGCAGTCTGGGGGGTCTTCAGTGAGACACTAAGACCTTTCTGGCTGCTCGCCAGTGCATGCTGGCACATGCAGGAGGCCATGACTGTAAACATGAGGTTTTATCTGCAATCCATGTGCCCACCACACACACACACACACACACACACACACCAGCATAGTAACAACCTCAACAACCCGTGGCCTTGTGCACGTTTCCCTTGGTCCAAACCCAGATTTTTGCCTTTGACACTAAAATGGAAAGTTGTTTAAAGTGCAGGAAAGAGGATGTCCGCTCGCCAGCAGCCGCAGCTGGGCAGAAGATCATCCTAAAAGCAGAATCTCTGTGTCAAGCAGGATGTCTGAGAAACCCAGCTGAAGTCATGCGCTGGGAGCAGTTCCTCTGTGCAGAACCAGCCCTTGTTCTCCTGTTGCACAGCCCAGTTACCTCACAGCTTACATAAGTGCATTTACGTTAGCGCGGGTTCAGCGTCACTGCCTCGGGTCCCAACGGTAGGCGCCAGAGGAACGTCTGATGGCCTCTATTAATAGAAATCCAGCTCCACACCCCTGCTTCTGGCTTTGACACTTGACTGAAGCAGCGTCTTTTTCATTGGGACACACCGTACTGCTCTTCAACCCAACATTCCAAAGCAACCAAGGCAAGAGTTTAACAAAAACACTCATTCACACAAATGGAAACTGTATTCTGACCTCTGTTCTATCAATGCTGGAGCTCCTCTTTGGGATCAGACTGACCGTTCACTTGCTGCTTAATATCTCCAACTTTGAGGAGCTACTGGAGCCAGATCATCAGTGATACTCACTTCACTGCCAGTGGTTTTAATGTTGTGGCTAATCTGTGTAGCTAACAAATGAAATACCAAAGGATTAATGTGTTGCTAACTGCTGACCTACATTATCATGCAATGAGCAGGGGTCTGGTTCTCTAACAGACGTACGTATGTGGGTTCTAACACTGCTATCTGGACATGGATATACTGTAGTATAACATACAAGTACATTTAAAAAAATTCATATCATGAAAAAGTTCAATATTTCTTGACATTCCTTTCAGAAAGTGAAACTCATATATTATATAGATTCAATACACAGAGTAAAATATGTCAAGACTTTATTTATTGGAATTTTGATGATTATGGCTTTCAGATTTGGGGTAAATTTTTGGATAATTTAATCCTAAAGGAAATGCTAGGAGGTTTACATGCTTAGTCAGAAAAAAAGAACAGTTTCCCTCTTCTACCCTTCCTCTAAACTGAGGCAACACCCTTCCCCTCCCACAAGACCAATGGGAACGTATGTATACTGTATTTGTCTAGATCAGCACAGACCCTCAGGTGATCCACTCCACACCTTCTTCACAGCAAAAGGAGCTCACATTCAGGTATTAATTACCCCCTAACCTCATAGTGCCCCAGCAGGGGGGCTCTCTTTGGCCTCCATGACCATTCTTTCCTTCTTTTATTCCTCATGAAAAACCAAAAGGACAAGTGTGGTTATTTCAGTCATGTTTTTGCACAAAGTGTCTTTAAAATGTTCACCCAAGCAGAAAAAAAATATTTAAAAAAAAACATTCTCCTGTTTGCAAGAATGGGTGAAAATGATCACACATCCAAAGGAAAGGCCACATCAGAAAAAACACATTTGTCAGATGAATAAGCCAATAGATATAGACTGTCCTTTTTTCCTGGACATCTCAGTTTTTTAACTGAAGTGACAGAAGGAGAAGCCATACAGGAGAGGAGATGAGCAGACGTCTGGTGTTGTGCTTGTTTTGACCAGCAGAGGGCGCTGCCGGCTCCCTACAGCAGCTTCAAATCACTCTTCGTCTACTACTAACTGTACTGGCTTCATTTTTAGAGGAAACGGCTACTAAAGTTCTTCTAATACACTGCCATTTGAACAGTTAACAGTCTCTAATTAATGTTTACACCAGCCATAACATTAATGCCACCTGCCTAATATTGATACGGCTCTTCCTGTGGTGCTGTGTGTGTTCGGTCCCCTTTCTCGCAGAGCCAGCTTTACCATTTAGTGCAACAGAAGCTTAACTCCACACTTGCATCAGTGAGGCTTAGGTGCCCATATACCCATATATACCCATATATAACTGCAATACCTGCGGTTCTAGAGAAGCTTTAGCCATCACAGTAATGCCCTCAGATCCTTATACTTTTGCTTCCAGCACATCATCTTCAAGAACTGACTGTTCACTTGGTGCGTAACATATTCCGCCTTCCTGACAGGAGCCACTGTGATGAAATGACTGGTCAATGTTCCTCACATCACCTGACAGTGGTTAATGTTATGGCTGATCAGAGTGCATATGTGCTTAACTGGAGCAGGTGAAATATTTGAAAATCCTGAGTTTGAAATTTAATTAACAACCTATCCACAGACTTTTCTTTGTCTTCTTCAGGAAGTAGGGTAAGGGTTACGGGTGGGGTTACGGGACGGTAAGCATGACCGCGGTTGGGGTAAATATGGGGCATTTTCATTTTAACCAAACTACTTCTTTGATCCACATTGTAAACATGGCATATTTCCATCGAAGGGTTAAAGGTACAGTCATAACAAAGCTCAGTGATTTCACAGGCTGGGAGTACAGTAAAGTGGGCGTGGGCACTGTACACAAGTTCACTGAGGTTTCTTAGCGGTGTGCGGGGGTGGGGGGGGTCTGTAGAGGAGGGAATCAGGTGAGCATCATGGGACAGCAGCAAGATGATGAACATCATGCTCTGCTTCATCATTCTCTCACACACAAGCAACATGTGACCTCCCTGCTGGTCGGCTGAAGTCATGCCTGCCTTCTTTTCCATTACACTGACCGAATGTTGTTGGATAAATATGGTTTCACAGTGATGCTGGTCACAAGGCATGCAGCTCCGAAGATCTCTCAGCACGGTCAGTGGTTCACAGTAGAAATCAGTCATCTTTTCCCTCTGTAACCTCTCACCAGGTTTTTCAGCCACAGATCTTGCAGCACAGGGTCTCACTGTCTTGAACCTGACCAGCTTTAAAAATATGGGCCCTTTCCCTTGGTGCATCTGATGATACATATCATATGGCACATAATGACAGCCATTTAAGCCATGATTAACCAGGCAGAATAACCAAGTAACATTGTCATGCAATGTCTGAAAGTATGCAAGCAAGCCTTCAGTTCCGATGTTAAGTGATTTTTCAGCAAGATATCAATACGCCAGCACCAAATATCTTTTTTTCCTATTAATATTGTAGTTTTAACATTTTATTTAATAGAATATTATTTTGGTACACAAGGTGGCACTCATTCATTTTTTTCTTCTTCTCGCCAGAATATGTTAAACTAATCATATGCTGACGAGATCAACTCTACGACCGCTTTTATTTTACAATACAGAAACGTCTTGTTGCAACTTGTTTGTTTAATTTCAAATAATCATTTGGGGGCGTCATCTTTTTGTGCACTGAATTATACTTTTAGCGAAAGTGTTTTCATGTTTTTGGATAGGACTCTCCATTAAAGCAAGCCACACCCAATCCCAGACTTGCAAAATCAATGTATACGCTGCGACCTATCGTTGGGGAAATACAGTAATATTGCTATTGTGAAGCAAAAGGACAAAGACCGGGGATTGGCCATTTAAGTCACCATCTGTAAGCATCTTATTAATGTAATTGCTATTTACCTAATTTCTGCTTTAAACCAGACCCTTTAGTTATCGGTTATTTATCAAGGAGTGCCCAAACTTTTGCATAAGACTGTATGTCCAAGTGTCTGACGGAATTTGCTCCAAATAGATCCTTAAGGTCATGTAGCCCAAGCATGTTAAACAGTCCAAAAATAAATAAGAGAAATATAAGCTTCTGCTTTTATACACCAAAGACCAGGAACAATCAGCCTTTAGATATTTGTCAGGCGTCATCTTTTATTAGTTAAAAGCAACTTAATCGCTCTCTTTTCAGAGCTTTTTACCATTTTATCTTTTCTTCTATCTTTACACAGAACATTTTTACTACAATTTTACATATGTCCTGTATTCACACATATATAAGTTGATAAATAAAGTTTTTAATTAATTAATTTCCCAAATAAAGATCCCAACTGACTATGGGGCTAAGGCAGGGTTCGCGCTGACCAAAAGGCCAACACAGAGACAGACAGCCATTCACACACACAAACACACACACACACACACACATGGGCAATTTAGAGTATCCAGTCAACCTAGACCACAAGCTAGGTTGGGAGGAAACCAGAGCTCCCTCAGGAAACACACAAGCACAGGGAGAGTTTACCCCTCCACACAGAAAGACACCTGTGGGATCGACCCAGGGATGGATTCTTGCTGTGAGTCAACATGGCTAACCAATGCTCTACCATGCTGCCCAATAAAGTAATTTTTAAAATATTTGTTGTTATATGCAGAGGTGGGTCATTTAGTCCCCGTAGCTGTAAGCCAGGAGTGTCAAACTCTGGTCCTGGAGAACTAACACTCCTGACCCAGGATTAAAAAGGCCCTCGGAGAAGTCTGAATATAAGAGCCAGATGTGATGGATCTGAACCCTCCAGTGGGGTTGGTCACTCTTGGTTTGAGGTTTTGGGAAGGATCTCTGGTTCTGTGTTTAAGGAAACACATCTAGCTCTAAGATTCAACACACCTGAAGGCCTTCATTCCATGGATCAGGAGGTAGATCTCCAGGACTAGGATCAGGCACCCCAGCCATAAAGTAAGTACTCATGGAATTCAGCACTGATAGAAGTTCCATCCCCGGTTCTGGTTCTGAAGTGTCTGAGCTCTATTCCCAGGCATGTGAGGAGTGGTCCAGAAACAGCTTTATCAGCAGATTCATGAGGTCAACTGGCCTCTCCTACTGTGACCTGGAAAAGACGTCGCTTCCCTTCCATTTGCAATCCTGTGCACCCCAGCGCCCGTCCATCATGACCTGTCTTCTTACTGAGTAAGCGTGGTTCTCAGTCACCATGGATACACTGTGGCAATATTGGTTTGACTGTTATTGGTGATTTGCTTTTCCCAGTGGCTTGAGCCTAGTTTCCCAAAGGCCTTTTCCCTGGAGAAGATTAAACACAGGCGTTTTAAAGGAAACGTCTATGACGTCTACGAAACAGTCTCCTTGCACCACTGTGGTTTCTGACAATGTATACACTGATCAGCCATAACATTAACACCACTTGCCTAATATTGAGTAGGTCCCTCATGCTGCTGAAAAGCTCTGACTGTGTGTTTTCTGTTCACATTCTACCACAGCCAGTGTTAACATTTTGTACAACAAGAGCTCCTCTTTGGGACAGACAGGCCAGCCGTCACTCTTCACATGCATCAGTGACCAATGGGTGCCCATGACCTTCTCGCTGGTTCACCAATTGTCCTTCCTTGGATCACAGGAGCTTTGGGATTGGACCCCACTCCCCAAATATATCAATGAGCCTTGGGTGCCCATAACCCAGTTGACCTTCCTTGGATCTTTGTTGGTAGGTACTAATTACTGCAGACCTGGAGTTTTAGAGATAACAATAAGGCTCCTTAACATCAAGAGCTGACTCTTCACTTCCTAAAATATCCCACTGACACAGGTGTTAATGTTACGGCTGATCAGAGTGTGTGGACGTGTGTGTTGCATTTCTACACTGAGTCCTTCAGTAAAGAGTCCTGGCATGGAGCTGCTGCTGGTTCAACTACCACTCACATCCACAGACAGGGAGGTATCTAGAACCTCCAGGTAGTCTAGAGTGACATTTTCCCTCTAATGGTTCTACCTAAACTATGATTGGTTGATTCCTCTTTCTAAAAAGATTGTTGGTTAATCAGTCCTGCTCCTTTCCAACACAGGAAAAAAATGCTTACGGGATCTTTTTTTAACCCGTTTGAGGTAACGAATATAAAATATATATATATATATATATATATATATTTCCAGTTCCCAAAAACCATCATGCCTTCGCTCTGGGTACAGGACCCTGATGGCTCCCTTATAAAATATGTAGATGGAGAAAAAATGTTTAAAGCATTCCCTCGCCTTTTCCTTAGCCCTTATCTGATTATCCTGCATAGAGCACTGTATATAGGGCCATCAAGGGCACATTATGAACCGCAGCTCAGGCACTGAACTGTATCTAACCCTTATGGGAATAGCACATGCTCTCCCATGAGATCCAGGAGCATGGAGGGAAAGCTTGTGGAGAAAAATGAACCAGGCCACGTGAACCTTCAAAGACTTTTAAGTGCATGAGTGACTGTCACGTTGCAATGGACCTCAAAAGCCTCAAGTGCTCCAGCATAAACTCCTTAAAGCGGTTTACAAACAGGCATTCAGAGCAGACACAACATGGGCACCTACAGACATAACACCCGTATCAAATGCGGCCAGTTAAAGGTCGGCCTCTGCTGCTGATTACAGTTTTGACTGACTCAAGTCAGTTTTATTTATAAGGAGCTTGGGCAATCCAGATCCAAACCCTTAATAATCAAAACGAGACTGACAGAGGCGAGGAAAACCTCCCTAAAGCTGGAGGAGGAAACCTCAGGAGGAACCAAGAACTGGGGCACCCATCCTCCTCTGGTAGACACCAGAAAGCAAAACCAAATAAAAGAATATCACTTTGAAGATGACAAACAATAAGAGGCCTTAAAGTATAGACTGCATGTTTAGTACCATTTTTCGAGTGACTATCCCATGAAGAACACTTGAGTATTGCATGTTATAAAAAAGCTACATTTACTTTTCTTAAGGGATCAATAAGGGCCTGGGTTGAGGATACAGCCGTCCCTCAGTTTCCCCTTAGCACCTTTCTCCTCTGGCCCCAGGGTTGTTCTCCAAGCAGAATCGGTTTCATCTCAAACACACTGAGAGTCGCTGTTCCTCCTCTATCGAAATCACTCCTTAGCCTCTTCAAGTGTGGAGCACACGCCTCCAACAGCTCCTCAGACTTAGCCCCAGGCATCCTGAAATCAAGTAGAGTCAAATTTAAGCCCCTAATGAGCAAACCAAGAGTAACAGAGGCAAGGAAAACTCCATAAACTAGAGCAAGAAACATCAGGAGGAACTGATTCAGAAGAACAGAAGAAGCGTCTCAGGTTTATAGAGGTGGTGTCAGCCCATAGCTTGAACCGAAATATCCATATGCATAGAACATAGGAATATGAAGCATATGGATGACATGGAGATGGGTCAGAGGACACAGGTGAGCAGGTGGCCCAATGATGGATGATCTAGTCGAAAATACAAGAGGAGCAGCAGTTCCTAGTGTACAGGGACATGATAACTGTTAATAATGTAGGTGAATCTCAGTGCTATGAACATAAGTGATCCAAGCTCATCATTGCTCATCCACTCAAATTGTTACAATATTATATTTGTGGACTTTGTAAAATTGTATCAGGAGATAAATTGGGCTGGGGTGGGTGCTCAGCCCCTACACACTACTGGTATTGTTTTCTCCTATTGTGCAGCGCCTCCTGCTGGCGATGCATCCTTAATTCCAACGCTCCTGCTCAGAACAGCTAAGAATGTGGCCTGGTTAGCCAAATGGCACCAAGGTTAAAAGATTTGTGAACTGGTTAAAGAACTTGTTCCATGCTCCCATTCTATCCCAACAACTTAACAAAATTCCCCAAATTCGATTTTTGGTTTCCGATTCACCCCCACTAATCAACAGATTTTGTCCCTTAACTCCCACACCACTATCACCACTATCACCAGCACCACCCCAGGCTGACAAATGTCTTATTCACCACCTCCTGTTGATAAATTCAACACCCCTCCACCATCATGAGCAAATGGCCCTCCAAAAGGTGCATGACCCTGCCCATGAGCCTCTGAGCTCTTAATCCAGGCTTGCCCATGATTTGGGACCAGGTAAGCAATTTCTAAACCAGACACCACATACACACACACACAGCCACCCTGCACACAAGGTCAACGCTAAGAGTCTCAGGAGTGTTGCCTTGGCCCTGTCTGAATGGAAAAATGATGACGAGGGAGTTTGTTACCAGGAAAACAGCAGATCAGCAGCGGACGGCCACTGAAGGATACAGAGTCCTTGGACAAAACTCAGTGGCAAAAAAACCTGTGGCTATTGATCTGACAAGAGTGCCATGCGAGACACAAGGGACGCTCGCTACAAAACAGCAGCTCAGTGAAAATCCTGCTGTGATAAAAGCCTTGTCTGGGGTCGAGCGACATGACGAAATCGCTGGCAGGAAACAGTGACTATGATTTCCGACATGCAGCAGAGGTTGTGCATAATGAAGATCTGAACTTTCTCCATAATAGTGAAAAAAATTACAATTTAATACATTTGCCAAGACACATTCTGCACCCAAAGTTTCTTCAAAGATCACAGAGCTGCCTCTAACTGTTAACACCTGGGATCAGATATCAGGATGTCCATGGCTGGAGTTACTCCAAAACCAAGGGTCTTCCTACAATGTCAGCCTCCAACAGGTGGCAGGAAGTAACAGGTGCAGAGCTGAGTGAAGAGCAGCATCATTAGGTTCACACTACAAGACTTTAGCCACAATTTCCAGGTTGCAGAGTCGCCTTGGAAATCGCAGATAAAAGTCTAGAATCGAAGGTGACTGACATTAATCTGCAACGTGTCATTATGTGTGAACTACTCTTGTTGGCGACTGGTACTGGATATCTAGCGCATCAAATATCTAAAGAACTCATGCATGACTGGCAAAAAGCAACAGCCAATCAGAGGCGTGATACGTCTTTCATGGCACGGTTCACTTCAGTATAGCGACGGGCCAAACACAATTAAAGTCAGGGGTGGTGATACTGGTACAAGACTAATCTGTAGAAAGGAAACAGTGCCTATAGCTGCATTATGTAGAGCTGATATTCAATTCAACTCCTTCCCCTCTAATGGTCTGTGCCCCTCTGTGGGCAGATACTCAAATGAAAGTGCACGGGGGTGGGTATGGGGGGGTAGGGATCAGCAAAACTACCCTATGGGCAAGAGGCACACATCTCTTGTTAGTCTGTGCAGAGAAATTTCACAAAATTTCACATCACAATATATTACATGACATGCTAGTGAGTGAGGAAGAACATAATTCACTAGGTGGCGCTCCTCCTCAAACGGGTTGAAACAGGACCGATAATCCTTCTGTTTTCACCATAGACATGCCATTCACACTATCAGTATGTGGTGGTATAATTACACTACATGAATATAAACACATTTCCCATCATGCACTTAGTTGTTTTCCAACGCTGGGAACATGATACCCCATAAACTAAGAAGGCGGTGTACGCTTTTTATGACAAACATTTATCATGTTTTATTTTGCCATAAATCTGTACACCCATACATAATACCGAGGGTTGGAGCTGGGCTGGATAAACTGGTGGAGAAGATAATAAACCACAAAAAAATCTGCCAACCTTTGGATTCAAAAGTCGAGCCCTGATTGCTTTGCACAAGCCTTCCCTCAAAGAATGAGAAACTCATCTGGGACGCTTAGATCAGATTATGACAGACAATGGATCCTGCTGTCTCAGAGGATTGAGGGCTGAGGCACGGTTAGAGGCTGTCTCTACTTTTTTCCCCAAAGCAAAGTGTCTCGCTTCTCTTTGAAGCGTAAAGGATACGAGAACGGGTTACAAAGACAGCACCTGAGCCTGGTATCTTCACAGGGCTGGGGTACAGATTAATCCTGTTGGGACAGATGCTGCCAGAGAGGCTATAGGGTGCTGACACTCAGTCTGGTGAAAACCATGACCCATCAGCCAAGAATGCGAGAAAGATGTTGTAAATTGCTGTTGTAAGAAAAAGACCTCTGTCAAGTGGGACCTGGAGATGACAAGATGTTTTAGCTTCAATGTACATTAATGTAGCACGTTAAGGTAACAGAACCACAGGCATTAATATGGAGTTCACTCCCCCTTTGTGGCCAAAACAGCCTTTACTCTTCTGGGAAGGCTTCTGGAATGTGCTAATGGTATTCAAAAGAGCCCATGTGAGGTCAGGCACTGAAGGGCTGATGTTCCAAATAGCAGCTGTGTTGAGGTCAGGGCTCTGTACAGGCCAACGAAGTTAAGCCTTGTTTTTAAGAACCTGCTTTGTGAACACAGTCCTGCTAGAACCAGAAAAGGTCTTCACCTTTAACCATCATTGTAAATTTGGAAGCTTATTATGGTGTAAAATATTTTAGTAGGTAATGTTCTCCTCCATCAGACTTCCAGACATTCAAGCAAGATCCTACACTCCAGAGAACATGTCCACTGCTCTGTGTGTTCTGACCCCTTTCTTCCAGAGCAGCATTAACTGCTCCTCTTTGGGATCACACCACACACACATGCATCAGTGAACCTTGGGTGCCCATGACCTAGTTGTCCTTCTTTAGATCACTGTTGGTAGATACTAACTACTGCAGACCTGGAACACTCCACAAGACCTGCTGTTCTGGAGATGTTCTAGCCATCACAATAAGCCCCTCAGATTGTTATTCTCCTGCTTCCAGCACATCAACTTCAAGAGCTGTTCACTTGCTGGCTAATATATCCCACCACACTGACAGGTGCCACTGTAATTAAATAACTAGAGTCAATGTTAGTCACTTCACCTGGCAGTGGTCTTAATGTTATGGCTGATGGGTGTATACTGTATAAGTAACACTAGACTTTTTCAACTGGTCCTCACATCAAGAATTGCTTAGACAATGTAAATGAAGTGGCCCGAGTCAGAATGTATGAGATGATGGAACCCCATGGCTACAAACCAGGTGGAAAATCTATAAAGGCAGGTGTATTGTATCTGCATGGTGGATGCTTCATGAAAGGGGCAAGATGACGCACATGAGGAACATCAATAATGGCAGAAGGTCGCTGAGTCATCACCTGGAGGGAGCGGGTAGACGTCAGGCATGGGCAGACTTAGCAGGATGTGACTGAATAGATGCAAAGAGACCAAGAATTCGTCTTCATTCTCCAAGCACATTATACCACCAGCACTGGAAGGGTGAAGGTGAGCAGGTGTTTCATCTGGGTCACATGAAGCTCCACCTACATCTTCTCAAACTACCACTAAAAAAGTGTCAATGGCTTATGGAAGCACCAAATCTGTTACATCAGCTAACTGTGCCAGTTGGGCTCATTTGGACTCCTGGCCATAGATGGCTGGGGCCCCACCATGGTCCATTGGGCAGTTATTTATCCTTGGATCACTTTTGGTAGATACTAACTACTGCAGACCTGGAACACTCCACAAGACCTGCTGTGTTGGAGATGCTCTAACCATCACAATAAAGCCCTTTTCAAATGTGGCTCATGATCCAGCTCATCTGCTTTAAGAACTGACTGTTCACTTGCTGCTTAATACATCCCCAACCCCCCCCCCCCCCCCCCCCCCCCAAACAGGGGCCTTTGTAATATAATAACTATATAGTCAATGTTCTTCACTAGTCAGTTAACTGTTGACGGTGTAAATTGCAACACGGTCGTTTTACAATGGAAAAAAGATGAATTACTAGTTATCAGAATTGCAATCAGCCACTACAAGATTGTACACACTGTGTACTGTAATCAGCTAATCAGAAATCCCATATCAGCACATTACTCATCAAGAGCTGTGTGACAGTATGGAAGTGATAAGACACAAGACTTGTTGCATCATTGCTTTCCTTCTGCTCTGTGGTGCAACATGGACAGAAAAAAGCCCAGCTTCTCTTCCTCTGGCTCGAACATGACTGCTTCACAGAGTGTAGGGGATCTGGAGATCAGATGAACACACAGGCTGTGAGAAGCAGAATGTTCTCTGTGGCCAGCTGTGACTGCAGTCCTCTGAGAGGGGGCGCACATGTGGTGCCCACAACCAGCCCCCACTGTTTTCCAAGCCATGGAGATGGTTAACCTCAAAGTGAAAGCACATTTCAGCATGAGAATCTTGCAGCGTTTACATGCAGCAGCAACATGACCTGGCAACCCAGCAACAAATATCTAACGTCAACAGACGGACAAGGCCTGTCCATGTCGAAGCCATTTTTTTGCAGAAATGTCCAGTCTCATGACACCCCTGGGAACAATGCAGCATAAGAAGGGATGCATGCCGATGAGACCAGCTCAACATCCAGCCCATCAAAACACAGTTCATGTGGGAAAACCTCACTGTCTGGACAGTTGTTCCATGGGACAGCTGATGATGTCAAGAAGCTGGGGCGGAGCTACACAAAGCCAAATATTTGGTTACTAGGGGAAGAGCAAGAAAAAAGCCCACTGCAGTAAATTCAGCACACATCTGTCCCATACTCACATTATTATATCAGTACATATCTGTCCCATACTCCCATTATTATATCAGTACGTATCTGTCCCATACTCACATTATTATATCAGCACATATCTGTCCCATACTCACATTATTATATCAGCACATATCTGT
>JBBIGC010187589.1:3828-14133 GCA_037576955.1 Lepidarchus adonis | reverse complement strand
CTTGATTGTTTCCTGAACCTGGAAGTCGCTTTGGATAAAAGCGTCAGCCAAATGAATAAATGTAAATGTAAATGTATTTCGAGCCCCAGATTACTTGTTTAAAGTCAGTTCTGTCTCAAACAAATATATAATTTACTTAATATTTAGTTAATATATATTATATACATTAAAACAAGAAATAGATGTTTTAATTTAGAGAAAAAATGCAAACTAACGTAGCCATTTTAGTAAGAACTAAAATTAATTTTTATTTTCAAGAAATTTAAATTTATTTATTTAAGTAAATTTGGCTGAAAATGTTGCTTAAAAATTTACAATCAAGATAATTTGACTATTTTCAAGAAATAATGCCGATCTTATGGATTATTTAAGAAAATAATACTGACAATTTTATTCATTTAAGAGAGAATGCAGATAATTGTGCTCATTTTAAGAAATTGTGCAGTTAATTTCTCTTTTGTCTAGAATTAATGCAGACAATTTTCCTCATGTCATAAATAACTGTGGATCATTTTGCCTTATTAGCACAGACTATTGTAATGCAATGGTAATGCACATTCACTACATGCATTTACACTTAGATTTGAACTGAAAGTGAGTCTAAAAAGCTTTGATGTCATTGTATTTATATAGGTTTTTCTATTTGTTTATTCAGATTCTTATTTTTTTGGAAAGTTGACAAGAACAGTCAACTCATAATATTTTATCGGACTTTCTTTTGCTGGGATGCAGTGCTGCTGCTGCTAGAAATGAGGTCCTATAAACAGCACTGCACTATAATGACTGTATGGGTTACTGATAAGATTATCATTCAACAATGAAGAAGCACAATGGAAAACGCAAGATTAATGTAAAAGATTAACGTTTTAATTAATGTGGCTCGTGCACAACAAATGGCCTGCATGGGCTTTTTGGAGCAGTGGCTCTGCTGGGAAGGAACAGTCTGCTGTTATTTGAGGTCAATTCATAAGAAAAATAAGATTTCAGTCAAAATCAAGGACAGCAGAGAGAAAATGGGTTGTTTCAGATTGATGAAAATGATTGTAGTGTCTCCTGTTCATTTGAGTATGATGGTTTAATAATTATATTAATGGAACATGCTAAATTATCAAAATAAAGTGCATCCCTTCAATAAAACCACCTAACTCCAGTGAATCATTTATTATTCCAGAGGCACCTGGAGGGCTGGGGTCCAGCACAGTTCAGTAGTTCTTCTCCTGAAACCCACTCACTAAACCTGGTGAGCTGAACCAGATGTGGTTGAACAAGGAGATGACCAAACTGTGCTGGACATCAGTCCTCCAAAACCGGAATTGAACACCCTGGCCTTAAGAAAAAATAGACTGTGGGCGTAGAGCAATGGAAGCCTAGCGGTTAGGATTTAGGATTTCCCTTGTGATTGGAGGGTCAGGAGTTCAAGCCCCAGCCCAGGCACCAATAAGTAATCCTTGGGCAAGGTAATGTCCCACTGTACTGTCAGTCAGAAGTTCTCTTGGTGCCACAGAGGAACCTGTGTATGTTTAGCTGAAGCACCATGGAAGATCAACAGAGTCTTAAAACTCCTGGACCACCATGAGTTCCCCTCAGGGGATTGTTTGCTGGCTTGGGTTTCAGGGGATGACACAACAGTGTAGCTTTAGGAGATCAAAGAAACAGTTCTCACAGAGTTCCTTAGCATCGCATGCTAAAGCAACATCTGTGTCGAAATCTGTTCAGTCACGTTATTTTAGATCAAATTGGATTTCCCTCTTGGTTTTAGGGGAATATATTATGAGTCTTATGCTACTTTTGGGACAATGTTTTGGCTCCAAACCAGCTGATGTGGAGTAGCTGAGATGGCAAATATTCTTGAAAGTTGGAAGTAAACATGTCAAAAGGACTTTGGCATGCCTGACTGCAAAAAATAAAGAAATAAATCTACAAAGTCTACGGCGTCAGAAACTCACGTCATTTGAGATGTTCTTGCAGAAATATGGATTGACTTTAGGTCTCAAAACAGGAAAAAGCAAAAAATTAAGTAAATTAAAGCATCATCTCCATTTCAGCCCATCACAGATTACTGTCAGAGCCCCAAGTCTACTTGTAAACAAGCCTCATGACCTAAGCCGCCCGAGCTCCAGTTCGGCCGGACTAAACCTTAATCTGCAGCTGCGACATGACAACAGCCTGACGGATCCCGGACGGAAGCGGAAAAGCTTCGCTAATGGGTTTGAGGTAGAGTTGTATTCGGTTTCCTTCCAAACCAGCATGTGCTTTTATTTCGTTGGAGTTGAGCAGTCCTGGAACACGAACACATTTTCTTACCTTGATTGCTTTTTCGATGGTGAGGAGCTTTAAATCACTTTGGGTGAACTGAACTTAGAGATGAGAATCTACAACTACATAGAGGCGTTTCTACAAAAAATGCTTCAGTGGCCTTAAAAAATTGGATCTTCGGGCTTGGAGGGCTGATCTAGAATCAATAATAACCCTGGAGTCAGAGATGTTTATTTATTGTGGTTTATTTGTGCATTTTTATGGCTTACAGTAGGTCATACTGTGTCTTAAACCACACCCACAAGTCTGCTCCACCATCATGAAGACCTAGAAGTTTATAGCTCACCGTAAGTGATATTGAGTCCTAAACCACACCCACAAGTCTGTTCCACCTTCATGAAGAAGTACAGTGGCTTTTGAACATCTTGTAGCTCCAGTTCCAGCAAAATATGTTCTCCAAACGTGTCCTATCTAATCATCAATCCTTTCTGGGGTAAGAAAATCACTGTTTTACAGACTTTGACAGCATTTGAGTTTTATTTGAAATTTTGAGGCTTTCAAGGTGAGTTAAAGAGAGTGATGCATGGACAGAAAACATACAACCACAAATGTGGTACCACTGAGTCAAGCATGTCTCAGCTTTCAAATCTATACACCTATCTGCCATAACATTGTAGTTTCATTACAATAGGACATCAGGGGTATGCTAGGCATCAAGTGAAAAGTCAGTTCATGAAGCTGATTAGGAGCAAGGATCTAAGACACTTTGATGAGTGACTAGAGCTAGAGCATCTCCAGGTCTTGTGGAGTGTTCCAGGTTTGCACTAGTTGGTACAAATAGGTCATGGGCACCCAAGGCTCACTGAAACATGTGGAGAGTGGTCAAAGAGGAGCTCCTGTTATACAAAATATGAATGCCGGCTCTGATAGAAAGGGGTCAGACACACAGTGCACCACAGGTGGGTTAGGTAGTTGCTTAACGTCACATTGTCTAAAACAGAACATTAGTCACTTCAGCATCTCATAGCCCCAGGAAAGCATTTCCCAGAATTCATTACAGGGTCTACACCTTTCAGTTTCCCAACACATTTGTGTGACGCATTCCTTTGGTTTGCTGTTGGAACTGCATTTCCCTTCGGGATCAATAACGTTACTATCTATCTGTCAAAATGTGTTTTTACTGGGGAAAATGTGATGTGGCCGCGATTCCATTAGGTCTCAAATTTCCCACAGTAAGAAAACACACACTAACGGGACACTCATGAGCTGGGGGGGGGGGACCCACTGAAAACACCACCACTCCATTACATATGCAGTAAGACAGAAAAGCAGCACAGGCTCAGGGGACACTTGGGTAAAAAGCTTGATTACATGCTGTGACTATCTGTCATAACTAATTGAGCACATTTATTAAACAAACACTCCTGAAATGAAGACACAAACAGTTGCATGCAAATAGAGAGAAGACATGGAACATAGACATTAAACAATACAACAATTTACAGTGGTGCTTGAAAGTCCTTAGTGTTCTGTATGTAAAACAACAAATTCCAAAAATATTGTGTTATCATTTATTTATTGAGGTAAATAATCTAATGATCTAATGATCTAATTGTTTTCCATAATTTTGGAAGAAGCATGCTAACCCCTAGGATTACCAGTACATTTGATTGTAAAATAACAGGTTTTCAAACAATAGGATAACAAATCAGGCACTGTTATATTTAAAGTTTAGGGATCCATCAAAGTCTGATCTACAAAATTTTGTAGAAGTGTATTATGGCATAAGCAAAGGAGATTTGTGAGGCATATTGTGAATACATGGAGGTTATTGTTACTCTCCCCAGGAGTGATTAACCAACAAAGATCACTCCAAGAGTCCATATTATTTGCAGTATTGAACATGGGATTCCTAATATATTGGAGGTATAAAGTGGTCATCATGGTAAAGTAGCCTGTAACGGGACATAAGAGACACCTGATACACTTTATTATTAAGAAAGAACACAATGGGATCTGAAACCCATATCCGGCTCTAGCAGTCGATAAACAAGGCAATTACAGCCTTTTAAGGAGGAAAGTAAATTACCAGTCATCAGGCTGAAAAGGTTACACAACCACCTCTAAAGATAGACTCCAACAATCCAGACAGATAGATTGTGTAAAAATCGAGGACGTTCAAGACCATTGTTACCCTCCCCAGGAGTAACTAACCAACAAAGATCACTCCAAGAGCAAGGTGTTGAACTGACTTGACCACATCATGTTTTCCTAAAGCTGACTAATCAACATGTTTTTTATAGTCAGGATGAGCTGTGAATACCTGGCATTTCATTCCCTGGATGAGAAGGTTCTTCTACACAAATCCCTCAAACCACTTAACATTATGATAGAGTGGGTGAGGTAACAGAACTAAGTTTTAAGAACTAAGTTGACAGCACTTTTGGACTCTATGTTAACAACCTCCCAACACTAGGTGAGTCCAAGCTGGTGAACAGATTTTACATATCTAAATGGGAAAAAATCTGGGAAAAAGTAGAAGATGGAATGTGATCATGACTCAAGTGGACAAACCCAGTCAAATGATATATCAGGCTTGATTACAAATCCTTCTCTTCTAGCTCTAATGCTAAAAAGTGTTGATCCAAACTAGCCATATTCTAGTTTTCTGGTTTCTGACCACAGAACTGGTAGATATTTTTTGGAAGGAGGATGACTCTGAACCTCTCCGGTATCTAAAGTGTGTGAAAGCGCCATTCAATGGTTCACCACCCATGACAAGAGTGGTCCTGGGCTCAGAAACTGATGGATTTGGGTGGCACTGGAAGAACTCGGCTACAGTGAGCAAGTCCACACTTAAATATTGGAGATATAAAGTGGTCAGCATTGTAAAATGGCCTCTAACAGGACAAGAGATGCTTGATACACTCCATTGGAAGGCCACACAATAGGATCTGAAACCCCCCGTCTTGCTTTGGCAGCCGATAAACAAAGCAATTACACCCCTTGAAAAGGGAGGAAAGTAAATTACCAGCTGCAATTTGTTCTGCTACATCATTACTCCACGTCTTTCATGGACCATGGATTAGTCTCGCATGGCTTTCGTTTGGCTCCTTTGGTTTTTTCCCCCCAACCTCCTCCCTGAGTAAAAACATCACAAGTAGATTCCTAACATTATAGCTAATTAAGCCACATTTCGCCGTCAATAATCAGACAGCCGGTGATATCAGAGCCAGCGTAACAAGTAAGAATGTGTTTGGAAATGATCCGCGCACCATCTCACCCAGGCGCTTGGCTGCCGATTCGGCCGTCATTAAGTGTCCTTGGCAGGTTGATCAGAAAAGGTTGGAAGAAAATTTAACTGACACTTAATGGAACTGGTAAACAAAAGCGAAGTGAAGGAAATGAACATCTTTGGCCACAAATCACAAAGAAAACATCTGCCCACTACGTAATGCAGACAGAACCCCGAGATGATGTTCCACAAGAGACGGGCTTTCACGGTTGGATGACAGCCTCGCTGTCCAATATTCACTAGCTTTGTTAAAGAATCCAACACATATAGTAAACCTAAGTAAGCAACATAAATAGACTTGTTCATGTGGTTTCTGACACTGTATGACACACTGTTAGCAAAAACAAAAAGACAAAAGTTCAAAAATAACTGAATTTTGCCCATTTATTTCCAAGTGCACAGTGCCAGAAACCACTCAAACAAATCTGACAGGGTCTGAGGCACTTACTTTCTTAGCCCAGTGTTTTGATTATTAAAGAACCGTGTGGAATTATAATTTTTATTTAGTTAAAACATCATCTTCATCTTAAAAATGTAAAAAAAAAAGCTTTTGTGAAGACGTCTGGGTGTGGTTTAGGGTGCAGTATGACTTACTGTGAGCTAAAACTATCCAGGTTGTCATGAAGGTGGAGCAGACTTGTGGGTGTGGTTTAGGACACAATAAAAACTAAAATCATCCAGCTCTTCATGAAAGTGGTGTAGACTTGTGAACATGGTTTAGAACACAGTATGATTTACTGTGAACTATAAACACCCAGCTCTTCATGAAGGTGGAGGCGATTTTTGGACGAAGTTTAGAACACAGTATGACTCACAGTGAACTATAAACATCCAGTTTGTCATGAAGGTGAAGCAGACTTGTGGGTGTGGTTTAGGACACAGTATGACTTACTGTGAACTATAAACATCTAGCTTGTCATGAAGGTGAAGCAGACTTGTGGGTGTGGTTTAGGACACAGTATGACTTACTGTGAACTATAAACATCTAGCTTTTCAAGAAGGTGGAGTAGATTGGTGAACATGGTTTAAGACACAGTATGACTATAAACATCCAGCTTGTCATGAAGGTGGAGCAGACTTGTGAACGTGGTTAAGACACAGTATGACTTACTGTGAGCTATAAACATGCAGCTCTTCAGGAAAGTGGAGCAGACTTGTGAATGTGGTTTAGAACACAGCATGACTTACTGTGAGCTCTACAAATGAACAAAACTAAGGAGGTGTTTCAGACAACACTGGGGCTGGTTTTCACAAACAGCAGATCAGATTCAAAAGTCCTGAGCTAGATTTCGATGTCTACATGTCTTCGATGTCCATCAGTGTGAAAAAGCACTGCATGAACAGTAAAAGCCAGCCAAAGACAAACCCTCGGGCGTCGTCCCTGCCTACTCATGCTGGGGACTACTGCAGAGGTGTGCCTTTAATTACCACAGTACGGTAATTACCACTGGGCCTCAGTGCGCAGCTGCGCCAGGGGGCCCTGTCTAATCTCGCCCAAGCGCCGTCTTCTTCTCCTCCCATCACTAGGTCGGCAGCGCGGCTTTCTTCAAACTACCACTGCTTAAAGCCTCCTAAAATGTGGACAAATTCAAACCAGGATCTGGAAGAGACTGATTTTAGCCGGGCTGCTCAATGACCTGTACGACTGGATTCTGGGCCTACACTGGCCTCCAGAATTCTGGGCTTTGAAAGAGTTGTGGTTCGCAATAGAAGAGAATTGCTTTAGAAAATGTGGCGACTATGTTGCCTTCTCCCAAAAATCTAATATAGCAGAACAAACCAGTCCAAACCAGTCAATATATAGAGATAAACCTGCCCGTAGAACTGTTTTGGTGATGTTATTAAACCAAGTCAGGTCAATTTGACTTCAATTGCACTTTTTACAGCTGTCGTAGTCACAAAGTGCACTTATAGGGAGAGATTTCCAAGATCTGAGCCCCTAATGAGCAAGGAGGCAACGAAAAGCTGGAGGAACCTTGGGAGGAACCTCAGAACCCATCCACCTCTGGTCAGCAGTAATAAAGAAGAGTCTTAGTTTATAGAGGTGGAGTCAGATAAAAGCCTATAGCTTGGAGCAATATGTCCTCATATGCACATGAAGAAAATGAGAGCAGAAGGCCCCAATAATAAATGATCTGGTTGAATGAACAAGAATAGCAGTAGTTCCTGTGGTACAGAGCCACAATGACGTAAGCCGAAGCATTTATATGCATCCACCTGTCCAGCATGCAGCAGTTTAGCTCCACCCATTCACACCAAAAAGATCAACGCAAGGGTGTCCTACCTCAACAGTGCAAATCCCTTTTTCTTCTTCATCTTCTCTGGGTCCTCAGCAACTTCGTCTTTCTTCTTGGCCTTGGTTTTCTTCTCCTTCTTCTTCTTGGTTTTCTTCTTGTTCTCTTTAGCTCCATCTTCCAGCTCTTGGCGTGAGGAGCTGCTAGCAGGAGTGTCTCTGCCTGAGCTGTCATCGGAGTAATCTACGAAACAACGGTATCAACTCAAATCCTACACTGCAGACCAACTTACAGCTTATTCGTAAATATTAGAATAAACAACAGGAAACATTACATTTTATTCAAATAATGTTAAAAAATACTGAAATATAGCATTTCTAGAAAACATTTCCTTCAAAATCTGAATTTGTGTACAGCATTACTTAAAAAATGCTATTTATTTATTAATACATTAATTTATTTAAGACTGGAATTAATTTGCTACTTACAATCGATAAAATTTAAGCAACCAGTTTCCCTTTTCTAAAAAGGTAAAATCAATCTGTAAAGTTTACAGTGTAAAAAGATACTATAAGACATTTTCCCACTTGACCATGTGCATCCAAAATTTTTTCAGAAAAATAATGTATTTACATTATATTTATAGTATGTTTTAGGATGAAGCAGTGGATTAAACTGGACTGTTTTGAATTGATGTGGAAGCATATGGATTACTGATTTACTTTGGAAGGCTCAGTTATAACCTCCATGTGGAGGCTTTACCCTGTAAAAAACAACCAGGCAATGTTAAACTTTTAAAAATTATAGTAGAGAGTTAACAGAAGAATAATCATTTTATGTAGGATACTGTAATAACGGGAATGATGTTTTTTGATCCATAACATTTTGATTGCCTTATTATTGCCTTAAGAATGCACTATTAAGGTTTTATATAGGTTTTATTAATGCACTATTAATTGCTTATTAATACCAAATAATCCTCTATTAATTAACTATTAATACCTTATAAATGCACTATTATTGTCGCATGAATGCTTTATTAATGCACTATTAATGTCTTATGAATACTTTATTAATGAAATACTTATGCCTTATGAATGCCCTTTTGATGCCCTGTTAATGGTTAATGAATGCTTTATTATGCACTACTGATGCGTTATAAATGCACTTTATATGCCCAACTAATGGCATAGGAATGCAGTATTAATGGCTTATTAATGCTTTATTATACACTATCGAGGCCTTATGAACACAACGGTGTTAAAAATGTTCTGTTACATGTTAATAATATAAATAAGCTTTATTTATAGAGCACTTTTCATACATCGAGATGCAGTTACTCAGTGAAGTCCCATTATAAATCCACTGTACAATATGGATGTAGAAATGTGTCCACAACCGAGTGCTGGTCAGGAGCAGGGAGCCAGAGCGGAGAAATACTGAACGGGAAATACTGTAACCTTCTGAGAGGAGCTGAAAGTCAGAGAGACAGATTCACACTCAGAGGCCAGAATAACCACTGTCCAGCCAACACACAGGCTTCCACTAATACAGAGCACAGAGCCAGGCTCAGGCCTTAGACCAGGACCAGGACCAGGACCAGGACCAGGACTGTCTGTCTGTACATAAGACGCTTTCAAAATACAGTAACAAGCCTCCCCCTCTCTCCATTTCTCTTTCTCTCACTCTCTCAAACTCTTTCTCCATGTCTCTCCATTTTTCTCTCTCAATCACTCTTCATCTCTCTCTCCATCTCTCTTTTGCAGTGGTGACTGAGGGCGCAGCAAACATGGCTGAGTTGGGGTTAGGTGATGGGTCGACTGAGTTTAACATGGACACGGATGAATTGCTGGTGCTTAAGGTTCCTCAGAGGAAAGACAAATGTAAAAAGGGCAAGGGAGGTGCTCTCCTAAAAAAGGCAAGGAGGAGTAACGTGCCTACTGGAGGTGATGAGGGGGAAGAGACAGGAGAGGATTCTGACTCGTCACTGTCGCTGAGCGGGTGCACTGCACTCCCTCCATAGCTCACTCTCTTATTGAGATTGAGGGACATTTTTCAGATGAACCAGGATGTGTGTCTATTAAAGAGTTAACAGTGAGAACTCCTTCACTGATCCTGGGGAACACAGACTTAAGAAGATCAAAAGGGTTCAATGATTCTGCTTGGGCTACGTACGTCTTTCATTTTGTTAGATGGTGTTTTTATACATTTATACATTATACATCGACACTTTTTACATCCTTTACTCTTACACTCTTACAATCTAAGAGTTTATACTTCTTTGTTCAGTTTAGGAGGTATAGTGGTCCATCTACTTGCCCATAAACTACATGCTGTTCGGTAATGCACTGCTTCATAATCACCACCGCCGTTCTTCCTCCCTAGACTTTACAGTAAAACTACTGTAATTCATTTTATTATAGTCACAACTGAGGAGAGACTGTAATCCAGTATGAATCTGCAGTGAGTGTGGTGTTTACAGTCTGACAGTAAAAACTGTGGCGTGATTTTAATCCAGTA
>JBBIGC010187573.1:0-14134 GCA_037576955.1 Lepidarchus adonis | reverse complement strand
GAGTCAGTGAACACACTTTCCCCATCCACCCGTCTGGGGTTCAGTAGGGTGGAGAGTCAGTGAACACACATTCCCCATCCACCCGTCTGGGGTTCAGTAGGGTGGAGAGTCAGTGAACACACTTTCCCCATCAATGTTACAGCGACTCTGAACCAACAATCAGCCATAACATTAATACCACAGGGGAAGTGAATAAAAAGATATTTCATTACAGTGTCTCCCGTCATGGGGGCAGGATCTATATATTAGGCAGGTGGTCTTAATGTTATGGTTGATACTCATTATTGCCCCCCTGATGCTGGTGGGGGTTCTGTTTCCTTGACCTTTTCAAGGCCTCTGAAGTTTTAACAGGCCAGATATATGTAAACGAGATCTGTTCTGATTGGCTGCCCTTTCCCTGAATATGGATTTAAGGAGGAGCAGCGTCTACATATCACCCCCGACTGCTCCCAGCGAAAGTGAAAAATGTGGGGTTTCGTTATCTGGGCTCTTTAAGTCCCTGTAGTCGCTCCATAGCTGTTTATGTTTTCATGTGAATGGGTTCAGACTCAGATCTACAGTGGTGGTGAATGGAACCAGACGTCATGTTTCCCACACAAATACAGCCGTTGTGAACCCAAGTGAAGCTCCATAATTCGTCTAAGAAGTGTTGATGATGAACTAAATCACTTTGCGGGACTACTTTGCCTCTCAACACCCTGCATGTATCCCTCCACTATGAATGGGTTTAGTTTTTAGACCAAAAATGTATCTTGACATCAGTTTCAGGCAGTGTCTTCATCACCGTTACATGGAAGAACGTCCAGTGAGGGAACTTGTAGAAAGAACCAGACGTCTGGTTCCATTCGCCTGCACTGTAAACCGTTCTGTCTAACACCGCGTCCACTCTGGATGACTGTTCATGTCGTTTAGAATTTTTATTATAGGTGAAACAATAATGTAGGTATGTTTTTCCCTATTTTGTGGATTAATAAGCCCTCTGTCTGTATGGCTGTACGTCTGTATGTCTGTCTGTGGTAAAAAAAACAGTGTATTCTCAGTAAAAATGAGCTGAAAAAGATTCCAGAGAACTGAACTTAAAACAAGTGATTCAGGTTGAATAAGACCGAATGGAAGATGTTGCTCTCGTCTTGGGCGTCGAAGGCCTTTGATCTTGAAGGTGGGAAGAAAAGTTGCTCTCATGAAGCTCACGAGGGGAAAAACAAGGCGTAAGTCACTGAGAAGGTGCAAAACCACACAGCAAGATTTACAGGCTGAGATGCGCTGGCGGGTTGTCAATAATGGCCCACTTGCAAGGTCCTGGTGAGATTTTGGTTTCAGGTAACCCACGCCATGGGTCCAGTTCTTACTCATCACCTGCCATCTCGCTCTTCACTCCCATAGCGATAAACTGATGTGCGCCTTTCAGTTTCGAGAACGCTCCACCGCAACCTGAACCACTTCCCTCCTCGCTCGTTTTCTGCAGAGCTGCGAGCACAAGTCTTTCTGCCGCTTGCTTTGCAGACTTCTGAAATAAACAGCTTGAACTACAGCACTCAGCGCTTTCGGCGACCGTGGCAGCTTTTCAGCACTGTGTGTTTAATATTTTTAAATGTTTCTTTCAAAAAAAAATCATTGTGAATTGTCTTTATGTATTTGTGTGACTTTCTGCATCACCTTCAATGTTCTTCAGGGCTTCAACTCATTCACTTTTGCACACCACTATTTTGCAGATTTTGCACTTCACTGATTGCACACCAATATTTATTATTTTTTATGCTTACCTTATGTTTTTTTTATTCTCATTTGTGTTTTTCTTGCATTATTTTAAAGTGTTTTCTCTTTTTTCGTCTTAATACATGTTCAGTGCAGTCTGGGTTATACTTGTATAATGACAAATTGACAAATGAAAACTTAGATACATTCTTAAATAATGTGAAAAATGTTTATTTGTTCTCTACCTCAATTTAATTGAGAATACAAACTGTATTTAGACAGACAGGCAGGTCTCACTAAGTAGGTAGGTAAGTAGGTAAATATGTCCTAAAACATCATAAGTCATAAAACCAAATTAAAGAAATGAGAAACACATTTTTATAGTAATTTATTTATCGAGAAAAATGATCCAGTATTACAAAATTTAAGTGGGACCAAGAGCAACACAATGCTACTTCCACCACCATGTTTCACGGATGGTTCTAATGCTGGAATGCAGTACTTTTCTTTTCTCTGAATATTGTGGTCTTATTTTAAACAATGTATTTTGGTCTCAGTCTTTCACAAAATATTTTTCCATTAGCTTTTGTGCCCGTCATTGTGATTTTTAACAAATTGTTGATGGGCAGACTTTCTGCTTGCAACCCTCCCATATACACACCACTGTATTTCAATGTTCTGATGGGGGACTGCAACAGTAATGTAAACATAAATTTTCGTAAGTCGAGTATGACGTAATGTGAGGGCTCCTGTATGAGTAAAATATTGATTATATTTTTGGTTGTGTTTATTCAAAAATTTGGAAATTCTAAAGGGTTCAAAAACTTTCAACCACCACTGTAGATATGTCACTGACAGTAAAAGTTTTTAAAAACAGTTTTAGACACAAATTTAGATTCTTTAACAGGTTTCAACAAACTATTCTAAACCACAAAATGGATGCTCGCAGAAATAAGCCTTGTCATTAATGTTTTTACATGTTTTACCAAACTGGAGTCCCAACTTTAATAGTGAAGGTTCAGCACTGCGGTATGTAATAAATACTGAATACCAAACACTTAAAGACACTAAAGCATTAGGGTTTGTTGTACAGCAAGGACGTCATCAGAATATCAGATTTTTCCTCATTAGATGTCATCACTGAACTTTGAGTGCAGGATTACTGTCAGATGATTTTGGCTGCACAAAGAACTTCTTTCATTCCGAGACTTAAATCACAGGCCTAATTCATTTCCATGCTAATCATTGCAGCTAACGCAGCCCAAAACATCAACAGGCCGATTGGCCTCGCTGACCCTCCTGCCAATGACATGACTACCAGCGGACGGTTGAAGCACAAGACCGACCTGATGCAGTGTGAACCGCAGGGAACAGGAGATTCTGACACGAAACAGAGATCATCTGATATTAGGGGTTCCTGGTTTTGAGTAGAAAAACAAGGGTAAAGGGGAAAAAGTGAGGCCACATGGCTGATGATTAGAGCGTTTTTGTCAGATCTAATTTTAATGTGCGTAATGTGAAAGACACTATTGACTGGGTGGGTGTCTTATGACTGATTTGACCCATCTTGTGGTTTTCTCGCTGCACAGTTGAGCGTTTCGCCAGGGAAGTATTTTTAACCCCACTTCACACATTTCGCTTCTCTATTTTTATCTGTTTTTATCTCTTTCTGAGAGCACTGACCTCTATTCGATCATTTTCATCTGTAGCAATAAATAAATAAATAAATAAAACACGCAAGCTACGCTTTATTGGGTCAGACGAGGTGTTTTCATGATGGCAGCTAATACCCCAGTAGTTAGCATGCTACCGCTAGGTTTGTTTTCTGAATGGGTGATGTTTTGTTGTTCTAGCTTACAATTACACTTGTTTTAACTGTTCTAGACACTTGGTTCTCCCTCTGAACATCATAATCAGGGTGAAGAAAGTAAGAAAGACCAATCTGATACACTTTCATGGACATACGCTAACATGCTATACACTTATATAACCTGGTGTGTGGATCGCTGTGGCAGCTGCCAGCTGCCGTCTAATGATTACTGGTGGAATTGCTACATGAGGTGACCAGACAAAACAATTTGCACCCATCTCTGGAAAAATCTTTACATAAGCGAATGCTGCTTTGTGATGTTTGAAAGTTGCACTATTTATAGTGCGATACTCTTCTATGACCTTTCCTGACTATTAAATGCCTTGCTCTTGTTGGTCAAGCACTCCTGGAGAGGGTAGCAATTTTCTTGCATTTCTTCCTTTTGTACACAATCTTTCTGACTGTGGATTGGTGCAGTCCAAACTCTGTAGTACATGTGCAAAAGTCTGGTGATGTTTTAGGTTATATTTATTCAAATATATGGACATTTGAAAGGATTCACAAACTTTCATGCACCACCGCAGATATCTCACTAACTGCAATATCATAGTTACCCAGAAATTCTTGAAGCTGTACGTTCTAGACATGACTTTTGGATTCATTAACAAGTTTCAGACATGCATGAAAAATGTTTTCCCTGTAAAACATATATGTTCAGCAAGAATGCACCTGATTGGTGAATTCAGTCTGCTGATGAGCGGTGTATTAATAAGCCCCACTTGAGGAAATTCACACATACGGCTCCATGGTCTAGAAGAACAATACAACGTATATGTGTTGTACACTGCTTAAAAAAATAAAGGGAACACTTAAACAACACATGCTTTCCTATTCTTTCTGGCTGATGTTTTGGTCACTTTTGAATGCTGGCGGTGCTTTCACTCTAGTGGTAGCATGAGACGGAGTCTATAACCCACACAAGTGCCTCAGGTAGCGCAGCTCATCCAGCTTATCTTTTTCTTTAAGGACATTACATCAATGCTGGATCAGCCTGTGGTGTGTTTTTCCACTTTAATTTGGAGTGTGACTCCAAATCCAGAACCTCCATGGGTTGATACATTTGATTTACATTAATAATGTTTGTGTGATTTTGTTGTCAGCACATTCAACTATGTAAATAACAAAGTATTTAATGAGAATATTTCCTTAATTCAGACCTAGAACGTTTTATTTTTGTGTTCCCTTTATGAGCAGTATATTAACATGGTCTCCTAGGTATTCAGTATATAGAGTATATATTTATTGTATTTATTAGTATCTTTTTTCTTTTTCTTCTGTCAATACATTTATAATCCTCTTCCTCAAAACTACACCTCAACACAGTGACTCGGGGACGTATAGCAGGTTAGAGGAACTGGAAGTTCTGTGAAAATAACACTTTTACACTACTGTTAGTTGTGCTGCTTCATACCACAAGTAAAACCATGAGGAAAAGACCTGTTTACAGCGTTTTCCCTTGTAAACTTCTCTTAGCTCCACTGGGCTGTGAGAAGTGTGTAAATGTGGTCTTTCACTGCACTGTTCCTTTCAGAGCCCACTGCACACTGAGCTTCAACGAAAGACATTCACGACAAATCCCCGACGGCTCCCAACATCCATATTTATCATTCATGAAGCTACAAACGTGTCCGAATGTCTGTGATTCAGCCGCCGAGCCTGCGGGGTTTTACAGGGTAGTGCGAGTTTACAGGCAGCCACACTCATGTAAAAAGGAAATGATGCTTTTACATGAGAGGGAACGCTCGGGGGCGGGGGGTGGGGTCTCTGAGACTTCGAAATGAAACACATTCCACATGTAAAAACACGTCTGCGGTGGAGGACGATGAATGTAATCATTTTAAGTGCCTTTCTTTCTGTGAATCATTCAAAAATGGGGTCAGTCTGGCTTTCCACCGATGTGTACACCTCAACCCATGAACACGTCCCAAGAGATTTAGAGCAAGTGCAGCTTGAGTGGTGGCGTCACATGACTGGGAGTGTTCTCGTTTTCACACCGTGCCTCTCTCCTTACATTTCCAGCAGAACCGGTGATGTTGCGTTTCCAAGCGGTTACGACAAATGCAATCGGCCGAAAAGTACGCAAACGTAAATTGACTAGCGGCAACTATCGTACATTTTTACGCCAGAGCTTGTTTTAACGTTACTTACCTTAATGTTACTTACTTAATGTTTACTGGCCCACTGATGAAGTTACATTTATACATTTTGAAGGGTATGCGTTTGAGTGGCAAACAAATTATTAATTAAATTGAAGGTATTAGGCCAGAAAAACAATTTTTACAACTAGTCTCAGTGGATCATCAGGAATGGGTTTTCCTCACATTTACATGGTGTGTGGATGCCACAAAGGAAAACCTGAAGTCATGAATAAAATCCCTTTCAATTTTTTATATATTTCTAAATACAAATAACTTAAAATATGGTTTTGCTACATGAATTACTTTCTGTTGATAATCAGTTCTTTGACATTTTGCTTTAGATGTCGCTGTTGAGTGTTCTCCTAACCGTAGACTTGTGAACAATCCCATTAGCCAATGTTAGTGGTGCCTTTAGGTCAAACAGGCATCCACACACCAGGTTATATAAGTGGATAGCATGTTAGCGCATGTCCATGAAAGTGTATCAGATCGTCTTTCTGACTTTCAAATGACTGAAAATACTCTGCCGGTCACTACTGACCCTGATTATGATGTTTAGAGGTAGAACCAAGTGTCTAGAACAGTTAAAACAAGTGTAATGGTAACCTAGAACAACAAGTTACCCTGGTTGCCTTGGTTACCACACGGTCTTATAGTGATCTTTGTTGATCAAGCACTCCTGGGGAGGCTAACAATGTTCTTGAATTCTCTGTTTGTCTGTCTATGGTTTGTTGGAGTCCAAACCCTGTAGAGATGGTTCTCCAATTGTCCCATGACACACTTTGACAGATCCCTGTTCATTATATGAAATAGGGTCTCAATCATTGATCAACACCCATTGGTTTAAAACATTTCCTGGAGGTTTACTTACTTTTTACAATTCACAGTTCATTTTGTTCAGTTACAAATGAGTAACAACTGATGATATTTATGTCCCATCTGTTTATATGAGCTGTATCTACTTTTACCACTTAAGCGAAGACTACATTATGTTTTTAGGCAGAAATACAAAACTTTCTAAATGGTTCAACACAGCTGTAAGTTACATTATGTAAAAGCTAATGTTCTAATTTTACATGTGTTCTTAGTTAGGGTAAGACGGGGAGTCCTGAAGGGAAGGTGAAAGGGTTTTTATTTTCCCCTTTCCAGTCTGTTCATGACTCAACAGCAGTTATGCAGCTTATCGCTGATAATACTTGGCAGCTTTTCACGGCGTACGACTACAAGATTGACAACGTGATGTAAGATAGCACTGCTCAAGAAAATCAAAGCTGGGAGTTCATGCTAAAAGCTCTTTTTCTTGTTGGTTGAGGATGAGGTTGATGTACCTGTGACAGAGCCTAGTGGGCGAGGGGAGGAATGGCCTTATATAACACTCTTTCAAGCGAGCTAGCTTTAAAACACATGAAGATTCATGACCTTTGCCTGCTTTCTATCGCTCTCTCTCTCTTTGTTTGTCTAAGAATTGGTGTTAAAGGAACTTGTTGAACTCTCCAAGAAGAATAGCATTAGAGTTTCAGCTACAAACAACCAGTATCTTCCGCTTTTTTTCAACCAAATACAGAAGTTGTGGTCAGCTGGAATGTTATTGCAACTTTATAGTGGCCAGTTAGTGGTTATCGCATGACCAGCCTTGCATAACCGTCCATCTCATCTCACAGAAATAAGCACATTTGATTCTCATCTGCTGTCGAAGCAACTTTTCAACACTTTCTCATGCTGGTAGATACCTTCCAGTCTTCATACGTACATAGTGTGTAGCAACTGTGATAATGGCATGCGACGGTGAGACAGATGAAACAGATTGGTCCTACAATTATATATTAATATATATATACTTATTGGTCACTTTATTAGGTACACGTTGCTAGTACTGGTTTGGACCCCTTTTGCCTTCAGAACAGTCTTAATTCTTCATGCCATAGATTCAACAAGGTCAGACATTTTGTTTCATATTGACATGACAGCATCCATGATGTGAATCTCCCATTTCACCACATCCCAAAGGTGCTCTACTGCAGTGGTCCCCAACCACCGGGCCGCAGGCCGCTACCGGGCCATGGACCATTTCGGGCCGGTACAGGGCCGTACAAAAAATGTAAACTTTTTTTTTCTTCTCAATCCGTAGCATCTAAGTATGTATAAGACATTAACTTTGCCGCTATTCTGGATGAAAGTCATGGTAGAAAACCCTGAGATCATCACAACAGCACTCAAAACTTATTCTGAAAGGAACATTTATGCGTAAACCATAGCGACCAGGGCACGTGAGGGGTAGAGGAGGTCGTTACTCTGATTGTTGTTAGTGCATTTCAGAAAGACGCTGCTAATAAAGTTACATAATTACACAGTGGATTCACGTTTTTTATTATATTTACAAAATACCACAGTTTTTGTGTTGGTCGTATCATTTTATTTTGTTGTTTTTATCCGCAACACCTTAACTGCCGGTCCGTGAAAATATTGTCGGACATTAAACCGGTCCGTGGGGCGAAAAAGATTGCAGACCGCTGCTGTATTTAGATCTGGTGACAGTGGAGGCCAATGGAGTACAGATTGTCATGGTCAAGAAACCAGTTTGAGATGATGTGAGGTTTGCGATGCGGTGTATTATCCCGCTGGAAGTAGCCATCAGAAGATTAATGGGATTAATACCATATTATTGTGATCAGAAATCAGCATTATATATTAGAGTCTCTGCAGCCGTCTCTCCACTCTGACTTTCTTTCCCATTTCAACCAGAGAAGAACAAGGTCTTGTGCCACCTTGTGGACATGAGAAGCAATGATATCAGAGTGGATGTATATTTTAAGATTAAAGTCCATTAAAATACATGTTAAACATTTTGAAATAATGCTTGGCACCCAATATAGTATCATGCTGCAAAATATCACAATATAACACTATCATTTTTTCTCAGAGCCCTACTATTTAATGACCTTACCTTTAAAAGGTCCAACCTCAGCTAGTTTTGATATGTGCAAGTCACGTGCCACATAGTCGAAGTACATTAACAGCACTTATGAGTGTGAGAGTGTGTGATGCTGAATCCAGGCCAGAGCTCTAGAGGGATCCGCTGTCGTCCCTTTGCTACCTGCTGTTCCTCTGCCCTGCTTTTGCCTGCTTTAATTGAGTCCCTGTTCCACTAGACTGGGAGCAGACTAACAGTGTCTTCTGGGGGCTTGAGGGACTGATACCTCCAGAGAGAGAGAGCGAGAAAGAGAGAGAGACAAACCTCTACGAGAGGAGGGCTGAAAGAGCAGTGACGATTTCCCTCAGAGAGAGAGAGAGAGAGAGAGAGAGAGAGAGAGCAAGAAAGCTAGCAAGCGAGCGATGGATCCCTGGAGAAAGACAGAAGGAGCTGCTCTCCTTGGGGGTTGTGTGGGTTGCTCTCTCTCCTGACTAGCAATGTCTTTATCTTTCTCCACGGAGGCAGCGTTAGCCGTTAGCGACAGCGCTGAAGCCTCGGGGGCCCTGCGGTCAGGATTAGCCAGGAAATTAGATGCTTCCTCTGGAGAGGAGATGAGATCACGTTGCAGAGGCTCTCCGACGTTTGAGGCTTTAACCTCCGGCTTTAAAAGTGGACGTGCTGTTTTTAGAGAGTGCCGGAGCTCGCTGAGCCGCTGTTACCCACTGTCACTCGCTGATCTTCAGCAATAGCGCTTCTGGGCTAAGGATAGCGTAGCATACGCTGCTCGAGTCGCCTGCGATGTTTTTGTACGAAATCATGAAATCTCAGCAGGGTTCACATGCCCATTTGTTTAATATCCACCCATGCCCCCACCCTATCATCTCTCCCCACCATGACCCCCCATCATCCACCCTCCCCTCTACAAAATGTTGCTTTGACACCACATCCAACCACCAACGAAACGTTTCTCTTCACGTTGACAAAAATTTTCAATCATGTCATCTACTATCGACCAAATCTACCGCCTCGACAAAAATGTTCGGCCCCCCCAACAAAAAATATTTCATGCCCACCCTGTTGACTAAATTCTCGCTTCCTCCATTAACAACCCCATTTGTCAGCCCCCTGTTAGCAAAGATGATAGTCAGTCACCGTCCCCCACCTGCCCCTCTAAAGGTCTCTGCATGGCTGTGGCTCATTAATGATCATGAATGCTCAGCCTAGCAGAGCGCTGCTTAATTAACTACCAACCAGTCCATCATTATTAACTCCCGGCACACAACTCGCAGCGTCCAGGAGTCGTTTATCCAGGACACTCGCAAAGTGACTATTTGTCATTGTGAACACGCCCCATCACACAAAGTGCACCACAACAAAATATGACCTGTATCCCATCCCCATGAGAAGCAGAAGGGAGATATCACGCAGTGTAGTGGGACGATACCTTGCTAGCTGTTCCTCGGTGGTGCCTGGGCTGGGCCTTGAACCAGCGACTCACGATGATCACAAGGGCCAGGTTCCTAAACGCTGCCCACTTCCTGATTGTGTAGAGTATATGTGTGATGTTAACTGACCTGTCCAAGCTCCGCCCACATACGGGGGTCTCCATAGCTACTGTCCTCCGTAGCTACCCCATTCAACCCAATGAGAAACCTACAGTCTCCACATTTCCAGCATCAAATCATAATACTTTCTTATTTTAATATATTAATTACTAGATATTGGATCTAATACGTATGATATATATGTTATTTGCTGTAAATCTGTTGATGGTTTGGTTTTCGGGCAGAAACTGAAGGTGCCCTGGGGCTGATCCCCGGACAGGCTCGTCTTTGGGCTACACAGGAACTTTCCTTTGTGGAGCACCTCGCTGATTTCTTGTTGTTGTCGCCGTCGTTGCCATAAGCGTACTCTTCAGAAGTTGCGGCAGCAGATATGCTGTCGCTCGGCGCCGGCTCGTTAATGTTGAGCGATTCGCGGAGTGAGTTAATGAGTTCCCCGTAGGCCCGCCGACTGCTCCCCCGCTGGGTCCCCGCACTCATGTACTTATACATCCTGTCTGCTTTCAAATCAATTACATTTTTATCAGATAGAAATGTAATGCGGCTTGATTGAGTTCTCAGCGCGACAGCCAACTGTGTTTTCGCCAGGCAGGAAACCGAGCCAATTATACCAGGAAGTTTAATCAAATTAAATTCCACTTCACCCAGATGCACTCTTTTGTAGAATGCAACTGAAAATGTTTCTTTGGTAATGCGTTTTCCGTGCGCGCTAAATGCGTCTGGGTTTATGATAAATTCCTTTTTCATGGAGAGGAAATATTTGGGGCTAAATGAAACATGACGAGCGACGCTCCTAATGGAGGACTTTGGTCCTTTTCTGCTAATTTCACATCATCTGTCATGTTTGTTTGTTTTGTTTACTTTCCTGTTCTTCAACTTCAGGCTTCAATGGGTCTACAGTGGAAGACGAGGATCCTCAGCTCTGCAATTTCTGAATTATGTCCTATACACTATAGTAGGAGATATTATTCTGTAAACACCTCAATAAACACTTCTATACAATCGAATAAAAGATATTTGTCCTTAAACATATCAGTAAACACTCTTATACACTAGAATGTTAGACGTTAGTGAATCATCACCTCAATAACTGTTCCTATACACTAGATTAGGAGATATTAGCCCATAAACATCTCAATAACTGTTCCTATACAATAGATTAGGAGATATTAGCCTATAAACACCTCAAAAACTGCTCCTATACATAAGATTAAGAGATATTAGCCCATAAACACATCAAAAACTGCTCCTATACACGTAATGAGGAGATATTAGTCCATAAACACATCAAAAACTGCTCCTATACACTAAATGAGGAGATATTAGTCCATAAACATCTCAATAACTGCTCCTATTCACTAGATTAGGAGATATTAGTCCATAAACATCTCAATAACTGCTCCTATTCACTAAATTAGGAGATATTAGTCCATAAACACCTCAATAACTCTTCCTATACACTAGATTAGGAGATATTAGTCAATAAACACCTCAACAACTGCTACTATACACTAGATTAGGATATATTAGCCCATAAACACTTCAATAGATGCTACTTTATACTAAATTAGGAGATATTAGTCCATAAACATCTCAATAACTGCTCCTATTCACTAGATTAGGAGATATTAGTCCATAAACGTCTCAATGATTGCTCCTATACACTAGAATATTAGAAATATTAGACCATAAACATCTCAATAACTGTCCTTATACGGAAGAAAATAAGATATTAACCAATGAACACATCAACTCTTAATTATAGTAGTATAGGAGATATTAGTCCTCGAACACTTTAATAAAAGCTCTTATACACTAAAATAGAAGACATTTGTTCATCAACACCTCAATAAACACTCCTGTATACTAGAACAGGAGATATTAGTCCATAAACATCTCAATAAACACTTCCATACACTAGAATGGGGCATATTAGTCAAAAAGCATATCAATAAACATTCCTATACAGTAGAATAGGATATTTTACTCTGTAAATAACTCAATAAACACAAATATTAGTCCATAAACACCACTGTTAACACGCATATACACTAGAAAATGAAATATTAGTCCATAAACACCACAGTTAACACTCACATACACTTGAATAGGAGATATTAGTCCACAAACACCATAGTTAACTCTCATATACACTAGAATAGGAGATATTAGTCCAAAAACACCACAGTTAACACTCATATACACTAGAACAAGCAATATTAGTTCATAAACACTACAGTCAACACCCATATACACTAGAATAGGAGATATTAGTCCATAAACACCACCGTTAACACTCATATACACTAGAATATGAGATATTAGTCCATAAACACCATAGTGAACACTCATATACACTAGAATAGTAGATATTAGTCCATAAACACCACAGCGAACACTCTTATACACTAGAATAGTAGATATTAGTTCATAAACACCACAGCGAACACTCTTATACACTAGAATAGTAGATATTAGTCCATAAACACCACCGCGAACACTCTTATACACTAGAATAGTAGATATTAGTCCATAAACACCACAGCGAACACTCTTATGCACTAGAATAGTAGATATTAGTCCATAAACACCATAGCGAACATTCTTATACACTAGAATAGTAGATATTAGTTCATAAACACCACAGTTAACACTCATATACACTAGAAAAGGAGATATTAGTCCATAAACTCCACAGTGAACACTCATATACACTAGAATAAGATATATTAGTCTATAAACACAACAGTTAATACTCACTAGAATAGGAGATATTAGTCCATAAACACTTCAACAAACACTCCTATAGACTAGAATAGAGGATATTAGATACTGTTCGCTCTTCCAGAGGAACAGAAAGTGATCTATGTGTGAATCCTTGCGTTTATGGTTTTTTTTGTGAAACAGTAGATACATTGTGGGTTGTTTGACAGTCACAGTGTGTAGCAGTGAACTGAAATTCCGGTGTTTGGTCGGTATTGAGCCGCCGCAGGCCTTTAGCTGCTCTCTCCCATCAGAACGTGTAGAAAATGATGTTTTAGTGTCTTCATTAAAGCCCCTGCAGTCTCTCCCCCTGTGCTGCACTTCGGCTCGGTGATGCGAGCCATTATGAGCCATTATGACCCTGAATCTCAGGGCACAGAGGAGCACGCCATAATTTGATTAGCGTTATTAATCAAGTGCAATGTCCCCCTCCCCCACTTCCCCTCTCTCTCTCTCTCTCTCTCTCTCTCTCTCTCTCTGTTTCTCCCTCTTTCTCTTTCTCTCTCCCATCACACTTTCATTTCTTTCTCTCAGTCTTAGTCTTGGAGCGTTTCTTAGTTTGTTTGTTTGCTCGTTCATTTGTTTAGTTGTTTGTTAATTTGTTTGGTCAGTCTGTCATTTATTCTTTATTCCTTCATTTTATTCATATTTTCATTTAATTAATTACTTCATCCATCCATCCATCCATCCATCCATCCATCCATTTGTAGTTAATTAATTGATTAATTCATCCATACATTCATTTAATCATTATGCCATTTTTTTCCACTTCCACTTTCATTCACTCATTCATTCATTTAGGTTTGCAGTTTTTTTTACATAATAATAACTTTTATTAACGATTAACAATTATCCATTCATTTTTTTCTCTCGTTTTTTCTCTCTCTTCCGTTTTTTCTTTTATTTCATCTCAGCAGTCTTTTCTCTTTCTTTATCCCTTCTCTCTCTCTCTCTCTCTCTCTCTCTCTCTCATTCTCTCTCTGGCTCTTTCTCTCTCTCTCTCTCTCTCTCTCTCTCTCTCACCCTTTCTCTCTCTCTCTTGCTCTCTCTTTCTCTCTGTTGCTCTCTCTTGCTCTTTCTCTCTCTCTCTCTCTCTCTCTCTCTCTCTGCTGCTCTCTCTTGCTCTTTCTCTCTTGATCTCTCTCTCTCTCTCACCCTTTCTCTCTTTCTCTCTCTCTCTCTCTCTCTCTCTCTC
>JBBIGC010187560.1:0-12500 GCA_037576955.1 Lepidarchus adonis | reverse complement strand
ACTAGCAATCAAAAGCCTTTCCTGGCAGCTGTGAATATGAAACAGAACTGAGCTATCTCTGAAAACAGCAGGAAAAGAATAAACATGAGTACAGATATGACAATCCTGTCTCAGTAAGCTTTCTTCCTGATCATCAGCCACGGTCACTCAGGAGCAGAGCTTCTCTTTAGCTTCTTTGTGGTTAACAGTCAGCATTTGTAGTAAGAATTTGGGTTGCCATTTTAGTTGATTGAAGGCATATTATCATGGTCACACTGTGAATCTCTCTGAAGAAACATGGCCAGGCTTTTTTGACAGTCTCATGTAGATTATCTATAGGGTTAAATTAGGGTTAGGCTTAGGTTTTGAATTGATGTTTAGGTTTAAGTTTAAGATTAGTGTGGGTGCAAAAATACATCCTGATTTTGGGTTGCAATCTCACTTTGACCTTAAAAATGGTCTTTCTATTTATTCATGTTTATAATTAATCATTAAATGTTTTTTTCAGTTTTTTCTTCTCTCAATAACTGAAAGCCTTAGTGTTTTTACTTTGAAGATTTACACTTGACTGAAAGAACAATAAACATTTAATTATTTTTCATTTGATTCAAATCCATGTTGCCGACCCCAGAACCTTTAACTAATTGTTGCAAATAAAGCCTGGTCTTTATGCAGCCTAAGCATTTTCAATGTATTACTTCATAGTAACAACCCCTAAAATGTCATTTTGTATTTGATGGCAGCAACTCTTCTCAAAAGTTCAAAAGTAATTATATGGTAAAATGATTTCTAGCAGCTGCACTTGACATAATTCAAAGCAGTTCCTAAATAATGAGTGTTAATGATGAGCAAAATTGCAGTTAAGTCCAGAATAAACTGTTGGGTTAAATACTTGTTAAAAGGAAATTACTTTAGGGTTTTGACCAACAGCAGCACACAGCTGTGTTAATGTTACCTTTCCTACAGGGTGATGGTGTTATTATCTATCTGTCCTGTGTGGTTTAGGTTCTGTGGTCCATTACTGGGTATGCATGGACTCAGCATTAGTGTTTCCAGGACTAGTGACTATCAACATATATGTACTATATTCCACATCTGTAACGATGGCGAACATCAGTGAAACAAACTCTTGACAGAACGTTCCGCTACAATGCATTTCCGTTACTGCTGCCAGAAAAATTTTTCATCACTGCTCCTTGGAGAAATGTGGAATATCCCGTTTGCTGTTGTCTGCCTACTGTCATAACATTAACACAGTATTGTGTTTAAGTGATTCTTAATAATAATCTTCCATTGCTCAATTTTTCATGAAATGACACTTTGTGTTTTAAATGAAAAAGTCAAGAGAATCGAGTTACGTGATTTTCATATACTGTAAAAGCTATGGAATGCAAATGTCTCAGTCTCAGCAAACTCGGAGGGGACTGCCTTGCCAGGGTGAGCTTGAGGTTGGGAGCTGCTTGGCGGTGGGGCAAACGCAAGCAGCAGAGAAGGCAGGATGCTGCACTGCCCTCAAACTGTCAGACAGTTACACTCGAGCGGGCAGCAAAGATCAGCCTCTGTCAGGTGACAGGAAAGAGACGCCGCTCCCCCCACACCCCCCAACAGCTCTACCCTCAACAATCTTGCTCTCTCTCATTGCAGCTCTCTCACCCAGTCTTACTTCAGGTCTCTCACTCTGCCTTACAGCACCTCTGACAGTCTCACTCTAACTATTTTAGTCAAACTTAACATTGTTTTCTCTCACTCTCACTCTCACTCTTTACTCTCACATTTACTGCTGCTCTCTCACTGTCACTCTAAATTTCACTCTCACCCTCTCTCTCTCCAAGGCTTACATAACTAGGATAAAGAGATAACTGTGCAAAGGGGTGAGTGAGGGAAGCTGAAAGTAATTTACAGGTAAAAAGAAATAGAATAAGGAAAGAGGGCAGAGACAAAAAAGTACCATGAGATAGAAGAAAAGAAGAAATGATTGAGAAGCACAGAGGTGACGAAAGAAAATAATAAAAACAGAAAGAAGAGAGAAAGGGGAGAAAGCCAGAAAGAGAGAAAGAGGAAGAACAAGAGGAATGGAGGGGAGATAGAGAGACAAAAAAAGAGAAATAAAGCAAGAGAAAGCAAGAGAGCTCTTTGTGCATTCCAGTGCTCCATGAAAAATTGTGTGTTCTGCAGTAAGAAGCATTTTTCACTTTTTTTTGTAATAGTAGCTGCTGAGTCTGGGTAAATCAGTTTATCATGTGCAGACCGGCAATGTGCAGTAGACTGATTCTTAGTTGCTTCTGTTTGTCAATATTTATTTAATGTTCATATTTATCATTTCTATTGATGTCCATCACGTCACTGCAGTCCTGTATTGTTGAGTGAAGTGAATGCTACAGTTTGACATTGTGAACACACCAGCACACAAAGTGCACCACAATGGAACGGGAGCAGTGTAGTGGGGATGGTACCTTGCTCAAGGGTACCTCAGTGTTGCCCGGGTCAGGACTTGAAACTGCCACCACTTCTCCACTACTGTTTGTAGTGTTTGTTTTTGTTTTTGTTTTGTTGTTTTTTCCATCAATTTTTCATGAATCCATATCATTTATTGACTTCATATACCTACATGAACTTTGGCATGATTGTAGCTCCATATAAAAGTAACTATTTGTCATTGTGAACACAACCCCATCACAAAAAGTGCGCCACAATGAAACCCAACCTCTGTATTTAACCCATGCACACATGGAGCAGCTGGCAGCTATCAACAGCGCCCAGGGGAAGTGTAGCTCAAGGGCACCTCAGAGGTACTTGGCTTGAACCTGCAACCCCTTGTCGACAAGGGCATGTTCCTAAACACTAAACTACCAGTGCTCAGTACTAAATGATATGGAATAAGATATTTTCATTCCAAGGTACCCACCTTTCTTTTTGCTAGCACCCCCTAAAATGGATTGAGCCCACTTTTCAAGGCCCAGATGTGCAGGGCAGTAGGCACTCCAGGAGCAGGACTGGGAAAACATTGCTATATAGAACCACAAAGGTATATTGAACCAAACATGGTTCTTTGATGACACCTTTGTTTTTAAGAATGTCCATCATTAAATCAGAAGTGGTAGGTCCTTGACTTACAACGCACTTGACTTACGATGATTCTTGGTTACGACATTGGCTCTTTTTAATGCATGTATTTGCTGTCATATACGGTAGAAGAATGCAGTTGAATACCTACTAAATGCTTTACGGTAATACGGGACTCTGGAGGCTAAGCTGTTTGCAGTGTGGGTTTGTGTGAAGGGAGAAAGAGAAAGTAGTACTTAGTTTCATCCACCAAGTATGCTGAAGCCATTAAAAAGAGCTTTTCTATCTGCAGTAATGTTTCCTAAATGCTTTAATGTAATATGAGACAGCCTGAGAAACTGCTGTTAGCTATATGCATGCTGCTCGTTCATGCATTTTGCAGATTGTTCAATAAAGCCTCTGCAGTCTCGTTACATGCACAAGTTGAAAGTGAAAGCAGGCATAATAAAACTCAGAAAAGGCTGAAACACATATAGACACATAGGAATAAAGGTCAGTAATTGTTCACTTCATTGCTTTACTGTGTATGTGCTCCATTTAAGTCACGTAGATGCTTATGTAAGGGGGTTTCGGCTAACGTCAGAATTCAACATATGACGCATGCTAAGGAGGGTTCTTAGGATTATGGTTGGAGAGGTCTGAGTTCAGTCAAGGCAACAATTCATGATGGCATTTGTCACATAGCAGCTGTATAGAAATCTGAGTCCAAGCCCCCAGTGAACAAACCAGAGGCAACAATGGCAGGTAAAGGAAAAGGTAAAGTAAGAAGTAAGTGAAACCAAGACTCAGGAGGTGGACCTATCCGGCTCAGCAAGCATGATGTTTGATCTGAGAGTGCTAGACTGGTTGGAGATAGACACCACCCTCCTCAGAGCATAAGGTCACTCACTTAGTCAGGCTAGCGTCAGGCTGAGATGTTTAATGTCCTTATTACCGGCTGTGCTGGCATGTCGTTCCTCATACGAGCAGACCAAACTGCTGTGATGGATGAGCTGTCATGTGGCTAAGGAGGCGAAATGGGGAAAAACAAAAAAAATGGAGAGAAAGGCCAAATAAACAAAAGCAAGCACCTTTGAGTGTCCCATATTGGCAAGTGCAAAATCAATGGCCATGGTGAGAGGTTTAGAAAGCCTGTAAAAAGAGAGACATCAAGCTGAGAATTCATAGAAGTTGTGAGATACTGACAGGCCTAGAGCTCTTCAGGATATTGCAGCTCATGTTCTATCATGATCATCAGAGAGGTATGAGAACACCTCAGACATTTTTTGTGGAACCAATAGCATCATGTCACACCAAGCCTGGCAACAAATTCTGTTCCTTAGTGACAGGCTCAGACTTGACTTTCATGAACAGTGTGAAATTGCACTATTGCAGGTTTGGACTTTTATTTTTCTTGCCGATTCTATAACACGTAATCTATAGCGAGCTCTTTGGTGACATCAGCCAAGCTGCAAAGCCTGTGAGATGTACACGGAACTCATTTGTACCTGTCAGTCAAACTCCTAGAAGCAGCCAGGCGGCGATAAAGTCACAAATGAAGGCGCTTTCCTTATTACACAGAAACATCAAAGCAACAGCTGAGAATACACACTATCTGCACGCTCACACATGCCTACATCTTTTGTTTGCCGCTGTGGACAGAGCTGGTGCATATTCATTTGAACCCTCTTGATGCTTTAGGGATTTCTCTCTTTTTTCTTTTCTTTGTTTCAGAGGGTGGAGGCCTCACTCTGTAAATACAGCAGCTTAGGGATTTTGTAACATCAAAAGAAGGCACACAAAATGAGCTGTCAATGAACATGACAGGAAATAATCAGAGGCAATGCCTAAAGGTGTGAGACTAGACTAATTATTCCCCTGGAAGCCAAATCCTTTACATCTCAGCATACTGATCACAGGCAGGACTGAGAAAGACACTGAACATGAAAAGTGAGTCACCAACTTGAATACTGGTCAATGAGGACTATAGTTTTCAGCTTTTAAATGCTTTTACCACTCTGGAAGATAAAATCTCTTTTTCTCTGTATGTGCCAGCTTGAGACTACTGCAGGGCGTTTTGTTAATTATGGCTATGCAAGCAAATGCCATAGCTCGAAAAGACCAGAAGGAGAAGATAGGCATGTGCCTGTCGTATCACACTCAATCACCCGACTTCAATTTAACATTAGGAACATTGCAAACATTAGAAAGTTTGCAAACTGTTGCTAAAGATCACACTACTGTGTGGCCTGTATGGATTCTAAACACTACTTTTTACTCACTATTTTATTTAACTAATAAGCTTTTAGTGGATGCTCCTTTTATACCCAATCATGATCCTTACCCATTTCCCTCACCTGTTAGCAGCTAACCTGCTTCTTGTGTGATTTGTCAAAACAGTATATGTTGAATATTCCATTCCAACTTTTGAAGTTTTGCAGACATCAAAGTGAAGACAGTGGGAATGTTTTGTCTTACAAATTGTGGCAAATTGAATAATACATTTTCAGTTTGGGCTGAAAAAAAAAACTATAGTAATGCAAGTTTATGTTAGCAAATCTATTACATTCTAGTATGCTAGTGTTAAGTTAGCCTTAAATTACAATAATATTTTTGGCAATTCTAGATTAAACATAATTTGATATAATTTTTTTAAAATTTAGTTGAAACAAAAATGTACTTTTTATGTAGTTTTATATATCAGTTTTATAGTGAGTCTCTCTAAAAACACTTAGCATAGAGGTTCAACTGTTTTTGCATCTAACTGGAATCCATTTGTTTGTCTGGTGCATATATTCACAATCATTGGTGTATCTATTGTAGGACTTCCAAAAGGCTGCAAGAGTTAATTTTGTGTAAGTCCAATTCCTGAAGGCTTAAGTAATGGGAGAGCCCACTTGGACACAAAGAAATCAAGGAGAAAACAAACATTTACTGGATCATTTTCCATTGAGTGTTTCAATAATGTAATCATTTTTTATTTAAATGTACATTTATTTTTACATTTATTCATTTGGCTGATGTACTGTTCACTCAACACACCTGATCCAGCTCACGTAGAGCTTGATACCTGAGCTGTATCAGGTGTGTTGGGGGAGAGAATTGTTACTAGGTAGTTTACTGGGTCTTTAAGACTGGGATCAATAGCCACTGCTTTAGGAGACCAAAAGTAGGTATTTTGAAGCAGCACTCCCAATATCCCTTTTGACATCCATGTTTTAACAGGTGTAGATTAATTCAAAGCGACAGCTGATCACTGAATTGTGCTGTAACTTGAAATGATTGGATAAGTAGTAAACATCACATAGAAACAATGCAAACCTGGACTTGTATCTTAACTATGAAAAGCCTTATTTTCAAAGTTGTTTTTCTTTCTGTTTTATTACCAGTTGATTATTCTGCAATGTAATTAAGTTCATCCATCTGTAGTGATAACATTTCAGGCTGTAATTTAGTTTCTTTACCCCAGATTGTGATGCTCAGAGGAAATAGAATGTTGAATCGAATTCACTGTCACTGGTATCATAAGCTATACTTATACTTAAACATGAATAAATTAAAAAATGAATTTTTAAAAATGAAATTAAGAAAGAATTAAAAAAATGAATTAATTTCAATGAAAAATTAATTTCAGTATTAACTTATTTCATTATATAAATCTATTTAGAAGGGCAAGTTCCTTCTTTTTCCAGATTGATGACTGTTTAATAACTATTAATTTGGTTTTTGCCTCAATGCAAAAAAATTCTGTTAATTTATGCTCCCTCAACCAAGAGATTACCACAAGCTTTTTGTATTAATAGGTAATGAACAAATGATATCAGCAAGCATCTGGGACTTTGGAAAATGGTCTCAGCAAATATCTGGGATCATGTGGGGCCTGATATCCGTTCTTTCAGCAGGATGGCAAGCATGAGTCAGATAGAGGGAATGGGATGCAGGGGGAGGTTGTGGAGAAATAGTGCAGCAAAGATCTGGCATTTTGACATTTCTGATCATGATATTTTCTCTCTGAAGCAGCAACAAGACCTTTTCCTTTTTGCTATGTCACGTCCTCCATGTGATATCCTCAACCTTTTCAATGGCTGATTCATGATAATCATCAGGGACGGTTCAGTGGCAGTCCTAAATGAGCTTGCAAGATCTTGCTTTCAGGCTTTTATCACTTCCACTCTTGTCCCTCAGTCAGAGAGAAGGGATGCAGAAAAGACACAAAGGTTATTACAGACAATAGCACATTGTTATTTGAGATTTAAACTGTCTCATTGCAGATTTCCTCTCTGAGTGGGTCAGAGGATTTGGTGTGAAAATACTGAGCCATTAGTGGAGATGAAGTCTGTACTGGTTGTCAGTGTTTGGAGATTCCAGAAATTCTTAACTGACTACAACCTGTGGAAATGTATCTAAGTAATGGAAATATGTATAAATGTTAATGGTTGTAGATTCATACAGTTGCACATACCCAAACCTTTGGCAAAAGAAAACTGGAACTGTGCTATTTTCCATGGGTCAAATGTTACAGTTGTATTGTAGTTTAGTATGGCATATGTTTTTTTTTTACTGTTTTGGTGTCCATGATTGGCATCAAATTCTTTTCTCTTCCAGGTAAAGATAGTCATTAAGAACCATTATGCATTTCATAGCTAATAAATACACAACAGTATAACCCAGGATGATATATTAATGTAGTCACTGGATTATTTTAGAATCATTGCTCTGTAAAGAGCTTGCTAAGCTACTCTAATTAGGAAGCTAATGCTACTAGAATTTACTAGCCTCAACAGAGAGTATTTGTGTTTGTATTTTTAAAATGGTTAGAGATTCCACATGATACTGTGTAGCTGTGGACATTTATTAGTGTGTAAGAACAGAAAAACCACATAATGCAGGATGACATCCTCACAGCACAGCTAGTGTAAAGCTATAGTAAGTAAGCTAGCATAGCTAAAGTGTGTGTCCAGTCACTAGAAAAAATGGAAGCCTTACTTGACTGTAAGCATGAGTCTGTGTAAATGTAGGCTTTTGTAGGCAGTATTTTTTTATTTGAGTCAAAAAGTTAAGTTCACTAGCATGGAAGTGATGGTTAGAGTTGTCTTAGATAAACAGAAGATGAAACTATTAGTTGGATTTCTGCTTTAGTTAGTTCTTGTTTTTGACTGTGCAGAAATAAAAATCCTTTGTTTGAGCATAATGTCAGGAAGCCCTTTTGTGTCAGTTGCTTTCAGGTCATGTTATGTGTCTTGTTTGTCCCCGCCCCTCTCCAGGTGTATCCTGTTAAGTCTATAAGCCCATTTGTTTTTTGTGCAGATTGTCAGATCTATTGTCTCCCTATATTCTTCTACCTATGTTCTCCGCGTTTGTTCTCCTGGTTTTTGTTCATGTTTCCATGACTGTGGCCTAAGTGGCCTTTTTGTTTATTAAACATTGTTTGCATCTTCTTGGTTTTGTGCCATTGCTCTTGCTTCCCAAACCAAAACACATATAATAATTATCCATTTCTTTGTCTCAAAGACAATAATAATATGTATATATTAAAAAGGACTATTTTATCTCTGGGCTGTCACTGATTATATTAATAATCTATGATTAAATAAGTAATCCAAGTTTGAAAAACTATTTAAAAGTAATTTAAGTAATTTCCTCCAGGATTAATAAAGTTTTCTGAATCTGATTCTAATTCTGATTCTACAAAAATACGCTTTGCAATAACTGCTTTTAAATGGGTGTGTTGAGCATCAGGAGAGATTAGTAGGAGAATCAAACATGTGCTTTCACCATGAAAATGCAGCTAATCATTGCAGATGTTTATTTTTTAATCTAATAATCCTAAATGTATCATCAATTTCCTTTAAGAAATAACGTTGCATTTTTAGACTCATAACAACAGATCCAGTTATTTATCCTTAATGTACAGTTGTTTTCAGTCAGATTGGTTGCACACTGCACTTCTGCTTTCAGCTGCTGCATTTTTTCAGAATGGAGCAATACCACACAATGCACTGAACACATGAAAGAATAGACCTCATAAGCAGACCCCCTATCTGCCTTTTTCTTGTTTGCAAATGATTGATGGAAAATACAATCACGCATAATTAACAGGAGAAAAGGGGGAAAAATGCAACTTAACAGCCATGCAAAGCTTGCAGTCCTGGATCGATGCACCTCATTACACACATGCATGTGGGGCATTTCAGATTAGCCAGAATCCCTCTTGGTCTGACTGCATGCCCAGCTCCCCCACAGGGGCTGTAATCCATCAGTCGGATGCTGAGTGATCAGTCTGATGGAGCGCCAGCCGGAAGCGACTCGTGACCAAGGATCAGCGGCGCACTTTGATCCCTACACCCACATGGAAAACACAAGCGAACAAGCTCACCACGATGAGTGGTTTGTCCACTAAATCTGCCAGGGTTGTTTGTTGTCTATGGTTTGTTTACTCATGCTAACCTCATGGGCAACCTGGATGTTTATGGTTTCAGGCTGGAATCCAGATAAATTTGTAATGATGTCTGTTGTGGCACAGAGAGCCGTTGCATTGAGTTCCCAAGTGTGTATTAGAACAGTGTTTTAAATTTTACATCGGCATGATTCTTGTATTTCTGAACAATGGCTTTATTGTGGGGAATGGTGGTCAGGTTTGTGGGGACAAAATATAGGGACAAAATATAAGTGGATTTTGAGGAAATAGCAATGCAGACAGATAATATGAATAAGCCATTTATGACATACATTTTAGATTTTTCATTTTGTTTTTATTTAACAGTTTTTAATTTCGTTAATGGATGAGAGTCCCTGGGTCCTAAAGTGGCATAAAAGAATATGTGCCCCCTTTTTATTTAATCTGTTATTGCATATTAGTCACAGAATAAAACCTTTGTATTATGTATTATTAAAAAAAAAAAAACTTATCTAGCACTTAACATGTTTTAAATTATAAAATTAATTTAAAAAGTGTATACACGCACAAATAAAAATTTATATGAATAGGTAATTGACAATTAAAATGACTTGTGTTGTGAAAGGGATGTCACCCTTTCACAACACTGGAGAAATCTGAGCTCAGAACTTCAGAAATGCTTTAACTCAGATATACTTGTAGGTTGTTGAACAAGTACTGCTCTTCTGAGGCCCTGTAACAGCATCTCTATGGGCATCTCAAGTTGGGACTATGACAAACATTAGTTTGGTTACTCTACATCCATTCAGACGTGAATTTTATTTCCTTATTTCCTTTTACTTCCTTACGATGTGTGCAAATGTGAGATGAATATAGATGTTTCTTTTGGTTAGAAGTGTTTTCTGCATTGCTGCTTTCCAAAAATCCCTCTTTCAAATGGTCATTTTCCAACTATGGAGCCATTAACACTGATCTTCCCTGAGGCTAGTGACATATAATTCTTGAATGTTCTCCTGAGACCTTTGGTAACTTCCTGGATGTTTTGTGACTTTGAGAACATTTTTGCAGCCAGACATTCCTGAGAAGATGTATCAGTGTTGTAAGGGATTTCATTTTGTAGGTAATGGCTTTCACTGTGGTTGCGTAATGTGCTAATCTGAGTTAGATTTACATAAAGCAGTGTTGGATGCATTCAGGTCTGCCTGTGTTCAATCAACTGATCCTCATTATGAATTATTTTTGGTTTATTATTATCTAAGCAACTTCAGTAAAGTTTTACATCTGCATGCTGGATATCTTTGCTCCATAAACAAATTAAATAAGAATTTAAATGTGGCTTTGATATTGTGAACAAGGAAGTGATAAAATATTAACTTACAAATCATTATCATGGGCAAGAAAAACAAGGTTTTGTTTCAACAGTGATATAATGATGAAAGTTTTAGACTTTGTATGCTTGAATGTTTTGGAATTGTTTGGCATTTCTGCAACTCCGGGGTTAAGCCTTGGCATGTTCTTATTCACTCCTCCCTGGAGTGTGTGCTGACTCAACCATCTCTGAACCCTGTTGTGCTCTAGTGTATCTTCAGATTAAATTAAGCCAAGAACTCACTGTGAATGCCCTGTGGCAGAAAATGTGATAGAAGAAAGCAAGGTCACATTGCTAGTCCTGCTTTTGGCATTGTTAGTACAGATTGCCAGGTTCAGCAGTTCTGGCCTATTGCTACAGGAGATACAGTAGCGAATAGAAAACTACTAATGTTGATTGTAACATCTTTCCATTAAGATGTCATTTAAATATGAACAGAATAATATTCTCAAGGACATCATGTCAGCATTTAGCAACTATTGGTCTGTAAAAGCATATTTGGTTGATTATGGAACAGCCGAACTGCACACCAACATACAACAGGAAATCATCATCTTTAATAAAGATGCACACAGCTGTGTTGACATTTTGCAGATAAACAGCCCTATGGATGCTGCAATTACTGCATTACATTGGACCTAGAATTACATAAAAAATCTACATGATTCCTCCCCATAGAGAAGGAAAATCGTCTGATCCCTTCCTGCTGTTTGCTATGTAAACCCTAATTTTGGGGTTTGTCATTGCTGATAGTTCAAACAATTATAAGAGGCAAAAATACAGTTTAAAAAAGTGTTTCAGGCAGATGACATGACTATGGCACATCCCACAGGGCAGCACTAGCAGTTAAATTTGGTTGTTGAATGGTTCGAATGGCATTCCATTTCATTAAAATGGAGTATAAAATGAAACTAGCCATCCTGTATTTGAGCTTGAGCCCAAGTTGTCACTACAATGAGCAGTAACTGCACTTCTCAATCAGTGTATGGAAGCCTTAAGGGAATGTAACATAATGTCCTGCCCATGGGGCTTTGAGAGAACTGCATAACAGCAAAGTAATGAGGAGAAAAGACATCATGCGCGTTCAAGCCTTTGTCACCTCCATCCCCAAAGCACAATAGGCCAAGTCTTCACTGCCACAGGCTACTCCATCCACAGAGACTCCTGGATTAGCCAAATTGCTCAGCTGTGGCTTTGGCTTTCTGAGTTCATTAAGCGCTTGAGTGGGGGCAGTTTAATGACGTCACCCTAATGATGCATCCATGTTTTTTCACTCATTCATTTTTTTTTGTTGAAGAGTAAGTGATGGGTTCAGCACTAGCCGAGCTGCAAGCCTCCACTAAAATTAAAGTGCTGCAAGATCAGCGAGCAATTATGAAAATCACTGGATGGGATTTAGATGCCCAAGATAATTATTTATCTAATGGAAAGTTTTTTGAGAAAACCTTTATATGCACTTGTGATGAAAAATGTTTAATTGGGTTTCTGGAGACCCAGCAGTGTTCACAACAGATAATGCAGTAAGTCTCCGCAGTAAAGTAATGCAGTAAAACACCGAGGAGCTGGTGGTAGACTTCCGCAGGCACAAACATCCTCCAGCACAGCAAATGAACATCCAGGGTCTGGACATCGACATTGTGGTGAGCTACAGATACCTTGGTGTTCATCTGAACAATAAACTGGACTGGACTCATAACACACAGGCTCTGTATA
>JBBIGC010187526.1:0-14137 GCA_037576955.1 Lepidarchus adonis | reverse complement strand
AGAGCATTTGGATGATCCAGAAGAGGATTGGGAGAATGTCATATGGTCAGATGAAACCAAAATAGAACTTTTTGGTACAAAAATCTACTTGTCGTATTTGGAGGAGAAAGAATGCTGAATTGCATCCAAAGAACACCATACCTGCCGTGAAGCATGTGGGTGGAAACATCATGCTTTTGGGCTGTTTTTCTGCAAAGGGACCAGGACGACTGATCTGTGCAAATGAAAGAATGAATGGGGCCATGTACTGTGAGATTTTGAGTGGAAACCTCCTTCCAACAGCAAGGGCATTGAAGATGAAACGTGACTGGGTCTTTCAGCATGACAATGATTCCAAACACACCGTCCGGGTAATGAAAGAGTGGCTTCGTAAGAAGCATTTCAAGGTCCTGGAGTGGCCTAGCCAGTCTCCATTTCTCAACCCCGTAGAAAATCTTTGGAGGGAGTTGAAAGTCTGTGTTGCCCAGTAACAGCCCCAAAACATCACTGCTCTAAAAGAGATCTGCATGGACCTCTGTCATTGCCAACAAAGGGTAAATAACAAAGTATTGAGATGACCTTTGGTTATTGATCAAATACATATTTACCACCATAAAAAAACCCAAATTGGTTGGAATTTTAATGTTTTATGTTTATTTGACAAGGTACGCTTGCCAGATAGATCCTACCTTCTTAGGGAAAACTACACAAAGACTGGTGGTCTGCACTTAATTCTTAACTCACTAGCCTTTTATGATAATTATATTATTTTGACCAGTTGTTTCAGCTGAGCAGGTTTCATCACAGAATACTTATTTGGCTGGTAATTTTCCAGGACTGTTATTTGCTAAGTAACCTCTCTGTCTGTCCACTACTTCTGCTGTAATTCAGAAAGAGGACTTATCACGACTCCATTTTCATAAGAGAAGGTCCATCATTGTGAGTTTTGAATGGCCACTATTACTACTGGTCTTTGAATGGTTTCTGCTTTTTGGAGTGTGTGTGTTTGTGTGTACACATGTGAACATGCATGTTTTTGTGTATTCCTTTAAATAATTTGATCACAGGGTGAGATACATAAATGCTAATTGTGCATCACTTTGATCGGTAGCAGATCTGACAGTGTAATTCACTAGTAAATTTCTGTTTAAATTCACTGTGCAAGCTTCAACTAGAACATTTTATTCAGATACACACAGAATAGAACAGAATGCGTTTGAATGCTTCTGCACAAGTCTGAACATGAAACCAACTCTGAAAAGGCAGGAAAGACAGCACTCTTAAAAACATGAGTATACTGTTGATGGTCAGTTTGTTCAGCAGTTTGTTCTAAATTATTTTATTAAATTTTGACAGTAAATGAAGCTTTATGCAGCAGCATGAGAGGACTGCAATAAGAATGTGTGCAAAGTTTAAGTCGTATTCTGGGTCAGTAACTACACATTCTGGCTTTCTCTCTCAAACTCCTCCCTTTCCCTTGAGATTTGTGCAACAAGCTGATTTGCACCATTGCACTTGTGTTGGTGCCCACCCTCTTTATCGCATTCATTCATTTAAATAGCCCTGTTGCTTTTTAGTTTTTTAAAAGCCTTACTCTTCAAGCGATTAATCTTTTTTCACCAGTGTTTTGAGTATGTGCACTTTGTTTATTCCTCTCAACAATGTGTTTTGGTAGTGAAATTCTGTGACAAACCAAGAAATATTAACAGCTCCTTTTTAACTTTCACCATTAACATAATTAAGAATGTCTTGTAAATTGCATATTTATCTGCATATTATCTGCACATGGAATTTTAGTGTAGTCATGGTGAAGACCAGGGGTGTCCAAAGTCGGTCCTGAAGGGCCGGTGTCCTGCAGAGTTTGGTAGTTCCCTTCCTCAAACACACTCCCTGATCCTGGCAATTAACAGATGAGTTGTACCAGGTGTGCTTGATCAGGGAAATCACCAAACCGTGTAGGAAACCGGGCCTCCAGGACTGGAGCTTGACAGCCCTGATCTAGACAGTTCATTTTCACTGGCTTGTTTACTGCTTGGAGTGTCCTGGGTTGTGTGTGCTGTGTAAATTGCTTGTAAAAATAGTAAAAATAGTTTGAAGTTGCAATTGTTAACCATTCTCAGCTGGAGATTTAATCTGACAATAAGGCACATGTGTGTGAAGTGTGTTATAATTCAACATGGGGCTAAATAAATTAAGTGTGTGTGTGTCTGTGTGTCTGTGTGTCTGTGTGTTTCTAGGACTGGTCTGTAGATCTTAATAGGACACTAACACGGAGAGAAAAAAAGAAACCAAGTGACGAAGTGACTCTAACAAGCATCAACCAAACAGGAGAACAGATATCAAAGACCAACAACAGGTAATCCATACCACATGCTGCTATTTAAATTTCATAATTTATTTTTGTAGATATTTTTATCCCTTTCCTGTCTCAGATCATTTCATTTTTGACACTAGTGCATGCTGACACAAAATACCTTGTTGTATGGAAATTAGTAAATACATATTATTTTAAGGTCTGTTCTTTAACTCTAATGTGTGTACATAAAGTACTTAAAGTTATGCCTAATGCACATCCTCTTCAACTTCAGGGAATTTAGCAAGTGGTGTGTTGTTCTCCCCTTCACCATGAAATGATAAATGTAATATAAAAATGGATGCCTATGTAATGTACCTCTTCAATAAATTAGATCATTTTAATTCTTATACATTACTCTAAATTTACTCTAACTTCACTGTAAGTACAGTCACAGATAAATAGACTCTGACTGATTCTGTGGGGGATAATAAGATAAACCAATGCAAATATGACAGAATAATGTATACGATTTTAAATTAGTGATTTGAAGGGCTGAGCTGTATTGGTTGAAGTCATTTCATGTTTCAGCAAGAAAGGCTTCATTAGGTTGCAAAATACATATATATTTAAATACTTGCTAAGATGAAATGGAGAAGACTAGGGTATGTTTAATATTCTATATATTATAAAAACTTCAATAAATAAATGAAGTTAAGAAGAACAAGAAAAGTGGAATTTGTAGCACCCTATCATTTTTTTTTTCCCATATTACTTGAGGCAACCAGAGTTTCATAATGTATGGGAAACCTAAGAGCCAACTCAGGTTTTTCCCACACAGAGTTACTTGGGACATTGTATGCCAAAAATACGACTATGTGATTCTTCAGTTTTTCTTTTTTAATAAATCTGCAAAAATGTCAATAATTCTGATTTTTCTGTCAATATGGGATGATGTTTGTACATTAATGAAGAAAATAAATGAACTTGAATGATTTTAGCAAATGGCTGCAATATATCAGAGTGAAAAATTTCAGGGGGTCTGTATGCTTTCCATACCCACTGTATGTACACAAACTATGACCCATGCGATCAATCATTTTGGGGCCAAAAAATGCAACGGCATCAAGAATTCCTTGTGCTAGTGAGTCATACACCATACATTTAATTTCACTTATTGAGTCACTTATTTATAATAGTGAATAAATATAGGAGTCAAATGTATAATCCAAATCAAAATTTTAATTATAATCCTGATGGAACTGTGCAATCTTGGTACAAATACAGGTACTGACGACCCTGGGGTTAAAGACCGCATTACCACGACAATGGACACAACCTGAGGCAAAAAAAACAGAGGACCTCGTTAAAAAGAAGGGTTAGAGAAATTCAGTTGTGTGGTGACATTTTGGCTGTTTACAGTCAGAAGTAGAGTAGCACACCCACTGCAAACTGTGTCTAAAGCATATTCCAACAAAGACATATAATACAACTTTTTGACTGGGTAGAATTCAAATTGTAATTTATTACATTTATACTTGTTTTATCTCTCAGAAATGCATTTGTGTAATGTTCTACAGTACAGTATCTTCTGACAGAAAATAATTTACACCAGAATTAACCTTATGATACCATCACACTTCACTTAGGAATGAAAAGGAACCTTCAAACTGGTCAGAGTTAGTGATTCATTTTGTCAGTTGAAAGCAGAAGTTTACATACACTGTATAAAAAGACATAACTTTTTATGAAAGCAAATAGAAACAATTTGATCCCAACTGACCTAAAACAGTAAAGATTTTGTCTGATTTAATATCATTAAGGGGAAGAAAATGTATATGTCGTTTTATACAGTGTATGTAAACTTATATTTGTATTTCTTTGCAGTGAACAATAGATATTGTTGTAGCCCCCTCTTATTAGTACAGATATCCTGGTGACTCTCCCCTTGGTTGACCTTATAACAAGGGGAGAGCTAAAGCTACTTAACTGACCCTCACTCTGCCAGACCTGGGGTTAAATGCTCATTTAAGAATATGTCTTTCACAATGCCTACTAAATGTTTGCTTTCCTTAGTAATCCTGTTTCTGGGGGACTTCTGTGTACAGAGGGAGTAACCTGTAAGAATCCAAAGCATTCCAGAAGTGCATGACCTTTATTTGACCAAGCAGAGCAACCTTAAACTCCTATAACCTCAACAAAAAAACAGGGATTACACCTTTTGAGTGGGTCTATGTTTGGTAGAAGAGAGATACAGGGAAGCATGGAGAGATTTAAAGCATTCTCAGGGCTGGGCTCCCTTTCAGTGTCTTGCGTACTCCTGACAGTACCAGTATTGTCTTGCACTTGGCTGTCGTCTTCATTGCTGCCTCAGTGCCATACTAATAGTTTCTCTGTAAGGATACACAACTCTGGTCTGATCAGATGACCAGGTACGAATGGATTCACTGTTTCATACAGACAGAATCTCTCATGCTACTAGCGCCATATGGTGGTATGTTTACTCAACAACAAGTCAAACTTATTGTATGAAGAAGTAAATGTTCTGTCAATAGTTGTATTATTTGTAATAAGGATCACAGTAAGCAATACTTCTATGAAGCAGTGTAGTTCAGATCATGGTTACCAAATGGCATAATAGTCAAAGATTATTCTGTGAACAGCACTATAGTTTTAATAACCTGTCAGTACAGAATCTAGTAGATGTTTGCAGTTATGTGTATGAAGCATTTTTGCCATTATGTGAGTGGTTTTAAAAGATTTTTTTGTGTTAAGAGGTTCTAACATTTACCGTACATCTTCCAATAGTACCACCGGCGTTTATTCAAAAAATTATTCGGCCAGCCTGGTGTTTAATAGAGACACGTGTTTGTTGGAGACGGGCTATTATTCGTCTTGCAGACGGAATGGTGATGGTATTTACGGGCAAAAAAATGTTGTGCAGCAACGCTAAATCAAATGATCGTTCCCATTGCTCAAACTACATCACCCTGTGGGTTATGATTGATGTTGTTACTGGATGAGCTGTGTTTCTCATGGAGAGCAGAACATGGGTGGGCACCGTGGGCAGAAGAGGGGTGGAGTTAGTTTTTTTGAGAGGAAGTAAAGAGAGTGAGTATGCGGTTGTTGAGAGAGAGCACAAGTTGGCAGGGCAGCTCATTTAAGCAGTAGAAGAGCACTAACGTTACAGAGAGAGTCAGGAAAGAACTGAGACTAAGAACCCGGGTCCCAATGACCTTGCTCTCCATGGGAGTTCTTTGAGTGGCTGGTCGAGAAGAAGTGCATCCATACTGAGTTGGGACATTACCCTGAGTGTAGCTGCCACTCAGCCATTGGAGACCGAGGCACAGTGTCTCCCCCGCAATCCTGACCACGGTCACGGGGCGAAAAACGGGAAAATGTAAAAAGAAATTCAGTTTATACTTTCTACTTTCCCTGATTGCATCTGATGACAAAGCATTTTTTGATATGAAATAGTACTTAGAGTATGATGCACTGCAGGAGCCCAGGTGGTACGAAAAGTGCGGTGGGTCATTGGTGATCAGCGGTTACTACAGATCAGCATTTACTACAGACCGACTACTATTGGAGACCAGGGTCCTTATTAGTCACGACATCTCTTCAAACCCAGCGTCAATAAGAGACAGGCTAGTATTGGAAGATATACTGTATATAGCTAGTTTTGACAAAAGGTTTCCTGTCTAATGTTTAACATGTTTCTGCTTTGTCAAAAATAATCATACTGCCATGTATTACACTGTTGTTCATATGTTTTTTTTTTTTTGTTTATGTCTGCAGTCTTGTATAGTTATCTGCATATTACAGTACTGCCTCTCTGTTGTTAGTGTGGCTGTGCCCAGTAGCACAGAACCGGTGGGCTTAAACCCGTTCGACGATGATGAAGAGGACGTTCCTGCAGAGCAGCCCAACCGCAGCCCAGTCAATGCGAAAAAAGAGGAAGTTATTTCCAAAACGTTGGTGAACAAAAATCACCTGTTGCTCTGGTGTTGTTCTTCTGCAATGCATCTCTCTTCTGTTACTGTTTTTGTGCATTATACTTTCTTTTCCTATCCATCTCTTCTTTCAGGTGGATTCTTTCCCTGCATGGTTGCTAAGTGAAGATACTGCATAAGCACCTATACATAATCTGTGCCCTGTGTTTGTCTTAAACATTGTTTTGCTCTGCAGAGCGGCCTGGCAGTTTTCATTCAGACCTTTTTGAAAAACACCCACATTCCATATACACAAACCAAAAGTTAGGACCGCTAGTGATAACACAATTAAACAAAACTTTGCTACTTGTAAATTATTTTTGTAATTCACAAAAGTAGAAAATAAAAAAAATTATTTGATTTCTGGGGCAAATTGAAGCAGCAATTATTAGAACAATAATTCGGGATTGTTCTGCATGCAGTAAAATGGTCTGACTGTAACAGTGTCACATTTTTGTGTTCTTCTCCTTTTAAAAATATGTATGTATATATCTTGTGTCCTGTGTGTGGGGTGGGGTGATGTTGCCCTCTGCGGCCATCTCCTGGTCTTTAACTCTTAGAAGTCGGGAGTTGTTATGTTTAGCTTTTCAAAAGTTCTGTTTAGTATTTGTAAGCAAGTAAGTGGTATTACAGAGAACACAGATTAGTCAGAGAATTCGGAAAACATTCAGTTAATCATGTGTTGTGATGAGCTGTTTTCAGAGCCAGTTTTTACAGATTGAAATAAAAATTCCAGGATGTTTTTTATGATGGTAAATCTGACTTCTAAGGGTTGAAAGGAGATCCCTATGTTTCTGTTTTTCTTTTCTCCCTTTTTTTGAAGTCATAAGCTTTGCTTGTTAGGCTGGATTGTAACGGTTAAGCCTTCTCCCTCTCAAAATGTCCCGTGTAACTTCACTCTGTATGCAGATTCTCTCCCATTCATGCAGCAAGAGCAGAAGACTCAGAGACACTCTGGCATGTGTTTGGGCTTTTGCTTGGAGTTCACTGTGTTTAAGTTTTTATATTCAATGGGATTTATTTTACTTTGTTGCATTCAAACCTTCCTCTCTTCCTGCTTTTAACCGGGCATGTTGGATGTCATTGTTTGATCTGTCCTTAATTAACAAATTACTTTCTTGTTCTGTAACTTGGTTTTTTTTGGGCCTCTCTTCTTTTAGTGCCAGCAGAGTGGAAAAGACTCCAGATTCATCAGATGAGGAGACCGGGAACCCTTTCGCTGCAGAGGCTAATGGAAATGGGAATCCATTTGAGGAAGAGCCATCTTCCCCAGTGATTTCTGTACCAGTCAAAGCTCTTTATGATTATGAGGGTCAAGAGCAGGATGAGTTGAGCTTCAAAGCAGGTAAAATAGGAGTAGATATGGACAGAGAACTGTACATGTTAGTAAAGTAGTAAAGCAAGGGCGAGGATTTTTTTTTACTTGTTTACCTGCACAATACATTTTTTATAAAAACGAACAAATATTTAATAAATAAAACATGATGCAACAGTTTGCTATGATGAAGAAAACACCTATATGTGCTGTGCTGCTTAACCTGCTTAATTAGTTAAAGATTAGCTCAAAATATGGTTTATGTTGATTTGGTTTATGGTCATTAACAAAGATTAGTTCTGTGACAACAATGACCAGAGATATGCTTAGAGGAGAAAAGATAAATAACACTGTACTAACAGTCCGACATGGTGGTTGCATTTTTTCTGGGTCTGTTCTGCTGCCTGTGGGACTGGCACATTGCAAAAAAAGGGAGAAATTGTAAACAGTGTCCAATCATTCTGCCACAATATAGTGTTTTTCTTTACATTTTTACTGTGCATCAGTTCTATGGAAATTATGCAAATTGTGCTCTAAAAGTTTTAGGATTTTTTTTCATTTTATAGTTTGCACCATGTAGAGGATTTGACCACAAAACTTTTTAATGTAAAGTTTAAACTTAAAAGGTAAAATCAACATTCTGTTAGAAGAATTATTAAGTGAATACTATAATATTGTAAATTGGGGGGAAAATAATATGAATGATGTGCCATTAAACAGACTACTGTATTTCCCCAAAGTTGGGCCGTCTGACCCATTCTTTTAGCTGCAGAAAATATTTATTTATGTTTTAATAATCTAAGATGAGCCGCCCCATGTTATTGTTGCAGCGTTACTGAATGTACTGATCTGAAGTAAATCTTAGATCCATCTAACTTGACACTGACCTGGAGGCCTTTGCAGCTCTATACCAGTTGTGACATTATACCGTATTTGATCATAAACTTGCAGACATCATGCCACAACACAAGACCTACGCCAAACAAGTGTTGTGCCGAAGTCCTTCCTTTACCAATTCCTATCCCCTTTCACAGGCACACACCTCTCTGAGCTTTCACTGTGTACCTCAGTGTTTTAACTGAATTTAACTAAAGTTATATTAGTGAAAATGCGAGTAATTGATCATTTTTGCCACAATATTTGAGTAAAGCGGCTTTGTTTAAACTTCGTTTAAACGCCACAGTGAACAGTACATTTAAATTCACAAAACTATTTGGGGATGTTGTCTTTTTATACTTTAGCTAATGTGTGTTCATGTTTTTAAATGGCTGCCCCATTTAAACAAGCCGAACCCAATACCAGGTTTGTTAAACGTGTGTATAGGCTGTGGCTTATCGTTGGGGAAATAAGACATAGACTATAAACAAAATCAGTTGATGAGCTCTGCTTGCAAATTGTTTGATTTTGTCAAAATCAAGCTATTGATTGTGTTTGAGTGATCTATGAGGATGTTTATTACACTCTCCATATGTCTATCTCTCTCTTCATCTTTCTATCTCTAAAAGGTGAAGAATTTACTAAAATCGGGGAGGAGGATGAGCAGGGATGGTGCAAAGGACGCCTGAAAGATGGACATGTGGGACTCTACCCTGCCAACTATGTGGAGGACATTGAGTGAACAAAGATAAGAACAGAGCGGAGAGGAAGAAAGAAAGCAGGGATAAGGAAAAAGAAAAATGAAGGGAGGGACATCTTGGATGAGAGAAATCTACTCACCCATTGCCCCTTTGTGGATGCTGGTTCAATTGCTGTAGTATAGCTAGAAATCTCAGCATTATCTCTCTTTTTTTTTTTTTTTGTCAGTCACCCTATTATGCAGGTCTGAAAGCAGGTCAGCACCATTTTGACCCCCCCCAGGTTGAAATGGCAACTTCACCCAAGTATCTACTGAAGTGTCAGCACCATATGTTTGTGCATTTCAGTAGACACTGTCAGAATTTTAATCTTTATCACTTATATCATTCTTCAGTCATTCGTTCTACTGTTACTGTGCTGAACAGACCCCAAAAAATTAGGTGCTGATTGTGAGACTAACAGCAGTTAACTGGGGACCCTTAGTTTTTTTGCATTTTCTGTTGGAGTAAATGGAAATGTATGTTTAGTCTCTGTGCCTCCACAGTTTAGGATATTGAACAAAAGTATGTATTGAATTAGAAAATGTCTTGGTTATTACATTCTCTGATGCCTCTGTTGCATTGCCAAGGGATCTAGTTTTGCAAAAAATGAATATTTAATCAAATTAGCTGTTTCCACGCATACTAGTGTCACAATGTGCCCACATGGATATGTATAATATATAGTGTAGAAACTTAAGATGTCCATTAGATCATTTTAGTATTTTTATTGTGAATTTAGATCCACAAACATAATGCAAATCAGATTGTAAGAACATGCTAACTGTATCACAAAATTCTCAATATTACCCACTCAGCAATGGGACATCTTTAGATATATAATATGTTTTGTGCGTGTGGTTTGGATGGGTGGTGATTTTGAAGTTACCTCTAAACTAGATCTAAACAGGGTTAACTGCTGCCAGAAGGCCCATGGTTGGAGTAGGGTATTTGGGATTTCCAGAAGTAAGTATTTGGTTATGTTTGCTTTCCAGTGGTTGGTTTACCTGCACACTTAACAAAATAAAGGTGCTGAAAGGGGTTCTTTGTAGATTAACAACTTTGGTACCTGAAAAAACCTCACTGAGTTTGTATCCATTTATTCCAAAAATTGATTTTCTCCATCACATTAGAGTCTTTATGTTTAAGGGTATGTTATTTGTAGCTGATCACAAGTCAAGTAAAGAGTTTTCACTTATGCTGAAATTATTGTTCATGTAGGCTGGCATTTGCTTTATGCAAAATAGAATTTATTTTTTGGGGGGTTGGGATTTAGAAAGTTTCTCACTTGAAGCTGTCCGCTTTACTCTGTAGCCAGCACTGGACAATTCACAGCGACCGCATGGGAGAAAGTTCTGTCACTTTTGTTAACGGGTGCCATGGCCTTATGACGTTCTCTCAAAGACACCAAGATGGAGATACTAAGAGAGAACTTTTTCAGCCTTTCTGCATGTACACTGCAGTCAAGTTATCAACAAAATGAACATTCAAATTGGTTAATATTGTTGAATTATATAGTTTTAAAATTCCTAATGTTAATTTATATTTAAAAAAATGCCCATGGACAAATGCTGTGATTCAGAATCAGAATGTATAATAATTGAGCATTTATATGGCGTATGAATGTCATGAATTTTTGTTACATTTGTGTATATATGAATTTTAATTTCTTGCAGATAGTCTTATTGAGTTTATGCAGACACACAACTATCAGCAGATTTTAGGATAATATTGTGTTTTGAGATTTTTCACATGATAGTGTAATCACAGACCGTTCATGTTCACTGTTGGCAGTTGTCTTGTTAGTGCCGTCTCAGGGGGGACAAAAGCAAACTTTTGAATGTATTAGAGTTTTGCTGTAACTAATGAGCAGTGGCACAGATATCAGCTTCAAGGTTTTTGGATTTTGTTACATTAAAGCAGGAATTGTGCTCACGCAGTGCACTTTGTTCAATTTGTCACTCTGCAGTTGGCAAATAAAACAATTTAAACTCAACATTTCTTAAGTCTGTCCTACATTTTTTATAATGTTTCTTCCATTATATATATAACCTATGTATCTCTTTGAATTAAAGAGAATATTAAACAAATGTACAAGGTCATGTGAGAACATTAAAAGTGGTATCCGGTCCAGCCATGACATTCAGAAGACATAGGGGAAAGGAGAGGCAGGGTCCTATTTGGAGATTTAGAAGTCAAGTCGTGTGGTTATGGTGAAATAATGACATCCTGTTACTACATTCACGGGATGTTGAGCAATGGACAAACATGGTCCTTTGCCTACATTCATTAAGACCGTAAGCAACAGACTTGTATGATCCGTACATAGAACAGTATTAAAGGTGTTAAAATGGTCCTAAAATTACGTTTGCATTTTGTCCAAGGAATTTATGTCCTTGGGTCTGCGAGGACACAAATTAAGCAGGCGCTTAATAAGATCCTTATTACATCCCATTATATATGTTTTAATGCCTACCGTTGTCTTTTATAACATGGCTACTTTTAATTTGAAGCCTACATGTTGCTAAATTGCATACATTTCCCAGCATGCATTTGTGGTTTCCACTGTTCTTCCGCTAACACGTTAAATACGGAAGTTGAAGCGGATCTGCGTTGTAGTGTTTGTCCTCCGTCCATATCAACAGGTGGCAAACATGACAGAACCAACTAAGCAAGACATTTCTACCATTTTTAAGCGTTTGCGCTCGATTGCTACAAATAAGGTGAGCAGTCGATAATGATTCTGGCTGTTTGAATGTGACTGGAATAGAGGGAAGAGGTAGATGTGACACGTCGCTGCTGCTGTTTTTCTGCTCTACACACACATATGGCAGCTGTTTGCTAGTCTCTTCCACACTCGGACGCTTCATTCACAGTCGAAATGGGTTCAGATACGTTTCCAAAGACGACAGAATGCATGTACTTAATCTGTTATGTTTTGTTCTACATTTTATATATTATTTCCTTCATTCTTTCCTTGGCACGTAAACCGATTCCTCTGAAGTAAACTTCTTCTCACGACTTGTTTTTTCTGGGTGTTAACATTAACTCAGCATTACAATGGAGAAAATTGTTCTTTTCGGTCTGGTTTTAACCGTTTTCAACAGTTTACTCAAGTTTTACCATTTTTTTTACTAGAGGCCAATAGAAGAAAGATGTGATGGACCAGTGATGATTTCCAGTGCTGTTCGTTTATATCTGCTAATCTTAATACATAAATATGAATACAAAATGGAACTGTAGGCTCAAGCTGCCTGCTTTACTTTATTAAGGACTTTTATTTTTGTAGAGTTTCAAGTGCAGAAACATTTATTAACTCTACCTAAACACCCTGCTCTTCTTTAGAGCAATAAATATGCAAAAATCAGCCAAATCTAGACATCTGGACGTTTCAGAATGTTTTATATTATATTTATTTTAATAATGAATCCATGCACTTTCCTAGGCTTGTTTTGACTGCTCTGCCAAAAACCCAAGCTGGGCCAGTATCACATATGGAGTGTTCCTGTGTATTGACTGCTCAGGGACCCACCGCTCCTTAGGAGTACACCTATCCTTCATCAGGTAAAAGAATCCACACAGCATGTTCAAGTCCTATAGCAGATTCCAGTGGCCTCATCAGGGTTCGATTAGGCTGTCTAGTCTTCTTATTGTCCAAGAAAACATATTTCAGCTTTGTAACAGTGCCCTTAATTATTGATTGTTTTTTGAGGTCTACTGAACTTGACTCCAACTGGTCCTGGTATCAGCTGCGCTGTATGCAAGTTGGAGGAAACGCAAGTGCAGTGAGTACTATCTTCTCATACTCCCTTTGCTTTATCTCTACTCCCCACTCTGTTAGATACATCAAACCTGCTGGTCCACCTTGCAAATATAGACTATAGGTTCATCTGATACTGCACACTTTATGTATGTAATTTTCTAGTTTTTTGTCAGTGGTCAGTTTCTGGACACAGTATGTTTGCTGGATATATCTGGTGAGTCTTGCACAGATGTTCCAGTCTCACTGCTGTGTGGAATCTACTGTGTGTAGCACACACCCGCTGATATGCCACAACCATGTTATTAGGGCTGAATGATTTGGGAGAAAATGTCCTTTTTTTCTTTTCTTTTTAACCAGTATTTCAACTTTAGTTTAAATGTGATTTAATTTACTTTGAATTATTTTACTTTTTTGGCCAAAAAATGCATTTCTCCCGATCTTGAGGCTTAAATGCCATGCCATGTTCCAGAGTGTCAATTCTCAAGCTCTGCATAATTAGATTTCATTATTATACTTCAACTCCCTCCTTTTAAAATGTGTTTATTGAATACTATAGGATGCAATTACATTTGAAACTGTACTCTTTAAATTAAGATTTTCATAATAAAAAGATGTTTAGACCTGCATGTCAGTGTTGCTGTTGTGCTTCAGTGATTCACCACAAATATAATAATCCTCACTGGTGATCCTGTGGGGGTCCTGACCAATGATGAACATTGTAAAGGACACTAACAACATGTAATGCAGAGAATCTAAAGTAATACAGTCTGTATTTGTTAAAAAATACAAAACAAAGTGTAACTATGGTAAGTGGTGATAAATTGGATAATAAGTGTATTTATGCACAAATATGCACTAATAATCTTTTTCCTCTGAAAATAGACTGGCTTTTTTAACCTGCATGGTGGCACTGCGGGAGCTGCCAATGTTAAATACAACAGCCGTGCGGCCCAGCTTTATAGAGAGAAGATCAAAAGTTTGGCCACTCAAGCCACCCGGCAGCATGGCACAGAGGTTACACACCTTCATACACATTCACATGAAAGTTTTTTCACATGTCATTGTGTGCATTTGACATGATTTACGCTAACACATTTATAAAGTCTTTATGTACAGGTCCTTCTCAAAAAATTAGCATATTGTGATAAAGTTCATTATTTTCTGCAATGTACTGATAAACAT
>JBBIGC010187518.1:0-14137 GCA_037576955.1 Lepidarchus adonis | reverse complement strand
GCTTGATTGTTCCTGAACCTGGAAGTCGCTTTGGACAAAAGCATCAGCCAAATGAATAAATGTAAATGTAAATGTAATTAGCCATTTATAAGCTATGATAAACCATTAATAAGGGTAGTCTTACTGTAATGTGGTGCTGCATGCGGTACCATGTGACTTGACTTGAACATCTTTTCTGCAGACAAAAAGCAGTTTGGTATTTTCAAGACATTTCCTTGAAGTTCTGCACTCCGCTGGAACAGTTTTGCTGGTACGTCACCCAGATCAGTGCAGTTATCAAATGATCAGATCTGCTCTCAAACTACATAACAATGCCTCCCTTACAGAAACTTGCAGTAGTCCAGAACACCGGACCTTCTTCCAGTATCTAATTCCTTGCTCCCTTTCCCCAACACATCTAACCAACAAGGGGAGTTTACATGCTTTGCAGTGACACATTTTTCTCTGATCTAAAATAAATCAAACCAAGTTTCCAAGTTTAGAAACATATTGACTTAATTAGAATAACAGCCTATTGGTGTGAAACACACTAACAAATGAAAGTAATGTAAACCTTAATCCAGTAGCTGTATTGTGATTACAAGAGTTTAAACTGTAATGTGGTGCACAGTACTGTTACACCAGATGTTGCAGACACAGCCAGATGTGATCTTCCTTCCACTGGGGCCTCATTCTTGTCAAGGCTGGAGGTAAGGCCTTTTTGTTGTGAAAACTGTCATTACAGTAGACACCATATGTGAGGCCGTTAGAAGAAAGGTTGTGACTGTAGAGTTGGCAGGGACTGGTAGGGAAAATGTGGGAGGGGTGAGTGAGTAAATAGCGCCACTTTGGGCAATAGTGGCTTTGGGCAAGACACATAACTCAGATTACTCATATAATCTGAATAACTGAGAAATATACATATAATTCTGCTATAAAGGGGGTCCTCTAGTTACGCCAAAGTTTGGTTCTTCTGAGTTTGACGTAACTCGATTTGTGACGTTAGTGGGAACTCATGCATGTAATGATGCTGCAGAGGTTTTATTGAACATGTTTCCGGGGTCACAGAACTGGTTAAAATCTGGGGTCACATAGGCCCTAAGAAACAGTTCTAAGGCCCTTTCAGACAAAGTCTGCAACACAGCACAGCTTCGCTTATCATAAACAAAATTTTCCTCTTCGAGGACACATAGGGAAAACAATCTCATTTACACACACGTACAAATCTTTCACACAAACACACACACACACATACACATACACACACACACACACACACACACACAAAACAGGAGTATGCGTCAACAAACGCCACGCCGTGTGCGTCGTGTCACATGGCTCTGAACGAACCCATTGACACACCCATAACACACCCATCGACACACCCATTGGCACACCCATAACACACCCATTGGCACACCCATAACACACCCTTTGACACGCACATAACGCACCCATTGACACACCCATAACACAACCATTGACACACCCATTGGCACACTCATAACACACCACTGATGGTGCCTTAGCACAGTGCACTATTAACCCCCCATCTCACCCACCAATCCACATGAACTCTTATTCAACACTAAAGGTAAATAAAACATAAACATCTCAGCAATTTCAGCGATAAACAGCACAAACCCCTTTCTTTCTTCCCATCCCTGCAAGCAGCAGGCTCACACACACTGCACATGCTGGCGCTTGTGTATTACAATAAAGCATTTAGTAGATGTTCAACTGCATTCTAATACCGTATATGACAGTAAATACTCGCATAAAAAAGGCCAGTGATGTAAACAAAAATTTTCATAAGTCGAGTACGACACAAGTCAAGACCTTGTTACCAAGTGTCTGAAAACCACAGCCTATTTAAAGCTTGCATTGGCACAACAGTTATTCCTGTCCCAACCTCTGGACCCACACAAGTCTGAGTTTTTTTGTATTTCGGCCTTACAGCTTGAAATGCACTAGATCTTAAAATGAACTCAGCTCTGTAACATTCGTAACATTTGACATTTCCACAATTATAAATCCATTAGAAGAAAATGGATCACATTTGAAGAATTACTCGTTTTAGAGCAATATTAAAGCAAGGTAAGAGTCTTGAGCACTTTGTAGCAGTGAGCGAAAGCCAAATCCACAATTTCTTCACTTTCCTGAAAGCCGCTAAGTGAGAGTTAATTGAATCATTATCTTCCCATTAAGTGGTGATTTTCTTATCAGATACAGCTGCTACTGACAAGAGTGTACCTACAGCTACCCACTCATTCTGTCTGAGCATTAATCGGTTTTCCATGCGGAGAGGAAAATGCTAGTGTTACCTAGAGTGACCTGCTGTTCAGTCAGACGACTAAGTTGCTGCTGCCACCCCTCAGGCCTGGTTTAAGTTCAACTGCACTTCTACTTAAGATAAAACACTTCATTTCTCATTAAACTCATACACAAAATATATTTATATATGTATCTTCAAAAGCATTCTGGCCTAAAATGAGAGTTTATTGTGTTTTGTTGTGTTATTCAGTGTTCTGCAGCACTGCACTGTCCCTTCAACCTAGCAGCAGTATCGTTCCACCTTCCTTCAATGTGGAGGTCTTAATGAAAAGGACACATCAAAACAACCTGCCCTCCAAACAGCCCCAAAGCAATCTGACTCTTGATTCTTCCCACCTTCAAGATGCATCATCTCATCTCACTCTAGAGATGTATAAGACCGAAGAAAAAACGGCTTATTTAGACATTCTGATGTTCTTTTCTATAATTTCAACTTCAATAACTATTTGAACATTCTGACTCATCCCTTGTTTGCACTAAGGACAAGGCTTCAGATGAGGTATGGCTATGGGAATCAATCATTGTCTACCTTCAAGGCCATGGAAACTGCTCTGCTGGCACTGCTTTAGGCCTTCAAAGCACTTTTAAGCTGAAATTATTAGAGAAAATGGAAAACCTGTGCACATGAAATCCATGCGAGAAAAAGATAAAAAGATACTTGGATTGGATTTTGGATAATAAGAACAGATACACTGCAATGGGGATATGACTTTGGCTTAGTAAATGATGTAGACCTGTAGTTTTATGAATTAATAATAAAATATGTCACTATATTATGCAGTATGCAGATGCCCATGATGATGTGTCAACTTATCAGTGGGCAGCACTGGCCTAGTGGTTAGGACCTTGGCCCTGGAATCATTAGGTTGCAGGTTCAAGTCCCTGCCCAGGCACCACAGAGTTACCCTTTAGCAATGTTCCGTACACTATGCTCCTCGTTGGTGTTGTTGACAGCTGCTGTTGCATGTGTGATGGGTTAAAAGCAGAGGTCACATTTTGTTGTGGTGGCACCAGGGATGTTTAGAATGGGTGATGGAAAGCAGCACCTCCTTCGCAATCTAATGAGATGTCACAAGAAACCAGTTGGCAGTGGAAGTAATGTAAGCAGAGTTAAAATAGTTTAAAATATTTTGAAGTTCCAACGTGTATAATCCCGTTCCTCTGTCAGTCCACCAGAGGGAGACATTTACCCACCTGAGGCTCTGTTATGCCTTTTTGGGGGGGTTTATGCATTGTAATTTTTGTGGCTGTCGCAAAACCATAAAATTCCGTATGTCGAGTACAATGTAAGTCGAGAACCCCCTGTAGTTTTTTTTCTTGTATGATCATTCTTCATAAATAAACAATAAGAACAAGCATTCTGATATCGGATTGGTATCACTGATACCAGCTTGAATTTTACTTGGTATCGGATCGGAAATGAAATCAGTGGTATTGCATATCATTAGTTTAAATACAAACACTTCTTGTTCCTTACAACACATGATAAACACAATGAATATGTTATTAATGTAATGTTTGGTACATTAGCCAAGTATTGGAGTCAGATTAATGTGAACGTGCTCACCTCTTTCATTCTGTAGGAAACACCTAGACTGCAGGGTCACCCTTCAATTCTCTTGTTTCCAAACACATTTGCTTGGCTTTTCCACTTCTAAGGCTCATTACTAGAGAAGTGTGCTCTGATGATGCTGCAGACTGTGTACCAGTGCACTGTTGAGTTGAATCACATAGCTGAGCACAAGCTTAGCAGAACACACTTGAACTATTACGGGCACAGGGTGATGGAGAAGCTGAGTATCTGTGGCATGTGGTGGCAGAAGCCTTGTAGAAAGCGGCACTGAAGCGGCACTAGGTTCATTAATTCAGAAGCTCAACCCCGAGGGATGTGAGAGTTTCCACGTATGAACTGCAGATCTTACACAAACAGAAAAGCTGGGCTCAAATACAATAATGAGCTTATAAATTCTGATGCTTCAGCATCATATTTTTGTTAAATACTGAGCGTCTACATCTACCACCCCCCAAAAATACAGTAGCATAGTGTTTTATTATGGAGAGACATTACTAAACTATGTTATTGCTATTTCAAAATAATTACAAATTTCATTTGAAATGAACAATTTAAAAATACAATTTTAATTTAAAAAAAATGTAAAATGAATTGTTAGCCTGGTGGTTGCATTTATATTTGTTCATTTTGCTGAGGCTTTTGTCCAAAGTGACTTCCAGCTACAGGAACAGGAGCAATCAATTGTTTAGGACACTGGTTCAGTTAGGACCTTGGCCTTGGGATCAGAAAGTCACAGGTTCAAGTCCCAGCCCATTAAGTTTCCCCTGAGCAAGATACCGTCCCACTAGACTGCTCCCCGGGTGCTGTTGATGGTGGTGTTTCTAGGGTCACAGAACTGGTAAATCTGGGGTCACTAAAGATGTAAGGCCCTCTGACCAACTGTAATTCTGATTCATTTTAAGCTCTATATTTCAGTCTACAAAAGCAAAAGCTTAGTTATCATAAACAAAACGAAGGGCAAAACAGAACAACATCTCGATTTACTCACGTCACTTAAACACGTACAAACATACGTCATATCACCTGACTCTCCAAACTGCTGAGTCATCCAGACTCTGTGGCAGTAACTAAATCTGGCTAAATCACACGCCCATTGACATGCCCATCTATTCAGGATTTTGTAAGACTCCTGACAAAAATTCAGTCTGTGTGCTCAGAGTATCACACCTCTCTCGCTCTCTCTCTATAAGCTGTATCTTTCAGTCTCCAAAAGCAAAAACTTCATTATCATAAACAAAACGTTTTATTCCGGGCCTTTAAGGGCGAAACAGAACACTTGATTTACTTACATCACTTAAACACATAAGAACATAGGTCACATAACCTGACTCTCCAAACTGCTGAGTCATCCAGACTCTGTGGCACTAACTAAATCTGGCTAAATCACATGCCCATCACACGCCAATTGACATGCCCATCTATTCAGGATTTCATAAGTCTCCTGACAAAAATTCAGTCAAAAATCCATTTACACATCTGAATTTCACACCCCTCTCTCTCTCTTTCTAGGATCCCACCAACAGCAGAATTTTGCTTTTCCTCAAAATGTTGTAACTTGTAACTGTAATTTTAAGGTCTAATAAAAACTTTGAAAATTAGTTAGTGACCTGAGCTCTCCTTGAAGAACACTCACAAAACATCAATGGCTGCCTGCTGCTCCACATGTGCATGTGTAATGGATTAAATGCAGAAGTCACATTTGTGACAGTCACTTTCACTTCACTTCACATTAGGCAGCAAGTAAGCAGTCAGTTCTTGAAGTTGATGTGTTGGAAGCAGGAAAAGTAAGCGAGTATAACAAACTGAGGGCCAAAATGTAATGACTACAACCTACCAAAGGTTTTCCCAGGAAGAATAACTGGTGAATCTGTGACTGGTAAACCCAGGGCAGTGAAGGTCAGTCTGTCTGCTCTGTTCTCACAGCACAAACTGCTCATAAATGTTAATGTTGATTATAGAAAGACTTGCCTGCTGTGACTGTGTCAGATTGCCCATTATGACCCCTGTCCACCTCAGCAAACGCACTTAGGGGACATGTGAGCTTCAGAATTGGACAGCAATGGAAGAAGATGGCCTGATTTGATGAATGTCATGTGGACGTCCAGGTGTTTGTGCTTTGCTTACCTGAGGAAAAGCTGGCATGGTGGATGCACTAATGGAAGATGACAAAACTGATGAGAGAATGTGACACTCTGGACAATGCTCTGCTATGAAACCTTGGGTCCTGGCACTAATGTGGATGTTACTCTGACTTGAAGCATCTACCCAGACATTGCTGTGGACCAGCACACTACTTCATGACAAGGGTATTCTATAATGGTAGTGACCAATGAACATGGTTGAGAAACGGTTTGAGGAACATTAATGAGCTGCCTCCACATATCTTTAGCAGATCAAGCATTTGTGGGATGTATCAGGGGTGTCCAACTCCAGTCCTGAAGGGCAGATATGCAGCAGTTTGGTGATCTCCCTACTCAAGCACACCTAACACAACTTCCCTGTTTATTGCCAGGTGTAGTGAGTGTGTCTGAGGAGGGGAACTACCAAACTGTGCTGGACACTGGCCTTTCAGGACAGACTCTGCTGCTAATGATTTGTTGCCAGGTACCACATTGCACCTTCAGAGGTCTTATGAAAGTGACTATTACACCACAATAAAATGTGATCTCATGGAGCAGCGGCACACTGCCAGAACACTCGTTCTGTGCTGGCTGCATGGTATAGCTTATTCAAGGGTTTAATCTCAGTATCACAAATGAGTAGGTTTATAAATAGCTGCCTTGAGGTGTGTGTGACATTGACCTACACTGGAAATATTTAGTTCAAGAGATATGTTTATATGTATGTCAATTCAGTTTTATTTATATAGCGCTTTTTAAAATAGATGTTGTAACAAAGCAGCTTTACAAGGTCCGGGTCCGAGCCCCTAATGAGCCAAGACGACGGAGGCAAAGAAAAAGTCCCTGAACTGAGGAAGAAACCTTGGGAGGAACCAAAGCTCAGTACGGGAACCCATCCTCCTCTGGTCGACGCCAGATAATATTTAGTGAGTTGCGTACTTGAATATGAAAGCCATGATTTTCTGATGTGTTCTTGACATTTCTGTCTTGTATTGTTGACTGAAGCAACAAGGCACTGGCAAAAAAGGGGGGGAGGGGGATAATATTCATGGACATTAGATGTCACTAGCATTCTCCAGTAGCATTCTCAAAAGTAGTGTAGATGCCAATTACATAATAATTTCCAATAAATAATATCCAATAAAAATAAATGTTCTAATTGGCCTCTCACTCTTGCTCTCTTCTGAACATTTCACATGTATCAACTACTGCCTTAGCTTAGATTTTGACAGGATCTGTGAAAGAGAAGGTTTACAGGACCATAGTGAGACCGGCTATGTTATACGGGTTGGAGACGGCGGCACTGATGGGAAGGCAGACAGCAGAGCTGAGGTTTGTGTTGGGAGTGAAGAGGATGGACAGAATTAAAGATGAGTATCAGAGGAACAGCTCAGGTTGGACAATTTGGAGACAAAGTCAGAGAAGCAAGATTGAGCTGGTTTGGACGTGTGCAGAAGAGAGAGGCTGAGCATACAGAAGATCTGCTGTGGCGACCAGCTGAAATAAGACGTATATTGTCAATTGTGCTTTTGTAACATGGCAGTGATGAAAAAACAAGACATCCTGTATATATTTTATAAGGTTTTATTTTATTTTATGTGTATGGTAGAATTGATGCATTTACAAAAATCATATCACACTATCACATTATAATACAAACATTGTTAAACCAAAACATTAAAATGACTTGCAAATGAACCGTTTCAGATCATACAGCGGGTAAAATTAAGTATTGAACATGTCACCAAGTTTCTAAGTAAATATATTTCTTAAAGTGCTATTGACATGAAATTCTCACCAAATGTTGTTAGCAAACATCCATCTCCACACATGCAGAGAAATCAAACCATAGATATTCATACATTAAGTTATGTGTAATAAAATGGAATAACACAAGAAAAAAGTATTGAACACATGAAGAAAGGAAGGTGCAAAAAAGGTGGAAAGTCAAGACACCAACTGAAATCTATGGAAAACTGAAAACTGATGGCTATAAAAAGTGTCTCATTACCAAGGTGTCACACAAGGAACATCTCATGATGGGTAAAACCAAAGAGCTCTTTCAAAATAAAGGTGTAGGCTTATTTTCAGCACACCGCGCTGGCACACTTCATATAATTGAAGGAAGGACAAATGGAAAAATGTAACAAGACAATCTTAAAAAAAAATCCTGCTGCCATCTATCAGGATGATGAAGATGAAACAAGGGTGGATGTTTTAAGAATACAATGATCCCAAACACACGCCAAGGAAACTCTCGACTGGTTTCAGAGAAAGAAAATAAAGCTGCTAATGGCCCAAACAATCACCTGACCTGAATTCTATAGAAAATCTATGGAAAGAACTAAAGCTCAGAGTTTATAGAAGGAGCCCACTGAACCTTGAGGAGGTGAAGACTGTTTGTGTGGAAGAATGAGCCAAAATTACACCTGAGTAGCGACTGGTTTCTCCATACAGGAGATGTCTTAAAGCTTCATCACCAACAAAGGCTTTTGTACAAAGTATTAAATACATTTCAGTAGCATCTTTAATACTTTTTCTATGTGTGATTCCATTTTATTACACATAACATATATGGACATATATGGTTCGATTTCTTTGCATCTGGTGAGAATTTTATAACTATAGCACCCTTAGAAATATATTTACTTAAAAAACTGGTGAGATAAAAAATTCAGATTTTTCTCACTGCATTCCCAAAAATGAAACTCTGGTCTTCCAGATAGAAAAAGACAGACATAGTTAACCTGCCAGAGAACATGCAAACATTAACTTCACATTAGAGAAATATAAAGACACTTTTGTCTGTTGAACAAGTACAAACATTAGCATTTGGATTAGGATAGAAATTGAATGAGAGTGTGGATTTAGTGGATTTTCCTTACTACTGATAATAGTAATAAGTCATTCATTTTCCAAGCAACTTATCCAATTCAGGTCATTGGGAAGCTGGAGCCAACCCCAGTTGATTATGGGCCCCACAGGACAGGAGACAGATAACCATTCACACACTAATGGGCAACTTAGAGTAGCCAGTTGGAGGAACCCCCACGAACAAGGGTAGAACTTGTACACTCCACACAGAAAGGCACCTGTGGCCAACCCAGGGATCGAACCCAGGACCTTCTTGCTGTGAGGCAACAGCACTAACCACTGCACCACAGCAAATACAAATGTGAACCTTTAGCAGATTTTTGACTTATTTACTCCATCTGATTCAAGGATGGCCTAGTGCTTAGCACATTGGCCCTAGAATAGGAGGAACCCTTTAGCAAGGTACCATCCTGCTACACTGCTCCCTGGGTGATGCTGACAGCTGCCCGCTGATCCATGTGTGATGAGTTAAATGTAGCGGTCACATTTCATTATGGTGCAATTTGCATAATAGGGTGTGTTCACAAAGATTCTCATTCACTTCAATAAAGGCATCATCCCAAAAAACTGCAAGCCTTAAAACAGCGTGTGAATTTCTCAGATATAAGGGAAAGAGCTTCAGTGAGTTCACATCTCAGATTACCTCGACGGGACTTTCCACACAATCCACACCTGAACAGCCAAGAATTTCTCATCTCCAGTAACTCAAACACATGGTACCGTTCTCTCTTGATAAGCGTGACTCGTCCTGCTCCCTGGATGGTGTAGCAGGCGATGTTTGACATATTTGAATGCATGACAACATTTTCATGAAATTTTCACTGAGGTGCATCTATAATTCACGCACCCTCCTTGATCTGGCACTGATAAGAGCCTGCAGATGCTCAAATCACGGTCTGAATCTGTTTTTCCTTTCTGAAGCATAAACCACTGAACCACAGAGAACAGGAGCTCAATCGTGATGTCTTCATCCATGACAATGACATTCAATTTCACATTTTCATCCAGTTATTATTTGTCAGATCCATTTGATTGATTCACATTCAGCCCAATAACCATCCACATCCATTCTCTACAAGTTTCCACATGCTTGTTCCTGTGCTGGGTTTGCTAGTTTGTACTACACTAAATCTGACAAGAACACTTATTTTATCACAGCATCCACCTTTGGCTTTAGATACTTGTACATGTGGATGCACAGGAAAGCTCAACAACACCCATACCTCCACCTCCAAACCTTCTTCACTGCAGGTCCCTTGGTAATAGTATACTTATGGTAAATATGATAAGTTATATATTAAAACTTTTTAAAATATTATATAATATAATGGTACAATATTTTCAGTTGACTCCAATTCTAATATCTATTATTATTTATTAAATTGTTTTAATACAATTTAATAATGAGCCAATTTATTTTCTGCTGGCTGAATGACCAGGTGAATGAGGATAACACACTTAATAAGCACTCTGTTATTTTGTCATTCCTATCCTGTGCAACCAATCCTGTGCTGAGACTAAAGAGCAAAAACTCCACACACCTCTGTATTCTGACCAATGGGTGGGCGCTACTGTAGATGCTTGATCCCAGTCCTGTGGTCTGACGTGTTCAAGGGTTCCTGAAATTAAAAAGAAGAGACATAACCACAGTTGTTCTTTTCATAATGGACAAAACTTTAACAGGGATTAGTCTCGGAACTACCAGAGCGTTTGCTCTTAATAATAGGTCAATGGCAGCTTAAAACATGACACACTGTCCTCCCATACATGGTGATGTCATGAAAAATCATACATTTTCAGATAATTACAGTATTCCATATTTTAAATCTGCTCTCCTCAAATGTACATACAGCAGGTAAAAAAAGAATTGAACACGTCACCAATTTAGTAAAAGAATATTGAATGAAATTGATTATCTGACATTGTGAATACACCCAACTAAGTGCACCACGACGAAATGTAAATGTATTTATCCAAATGTATTTAACCAATCCACGTGTGGAGCAGTGGGCAACTATCAACAGCACCTGTGGAGCAGTGTAAAGGGAAGGAACCTTGCTGAAGGGTACCTCAGTGGTACATAGGCTGGAACTTGAACCTGTGACCCTCTGATTACAAGGGGCCTACCACTAGGCCACAACTATTTCAGCCAATGTACACAATTTATTACAATTTTGAATTTTGTTGACCAGTCAGAATTGAGATCTGCAACCTATTCCTGAAAAAAACCTCCAGAAATACGATTCCCCAATGATAGGCCACAACACATTATAGGACGCCCCATTCTTTAAGCTGCAGAAAATGCTCATTAAATGTTTTTAAACTCTTAGATAAACCACCCCATGTTATTAGCCACAGCATTACTGAATTTACTGTTCTGAAGTAAAAGCATTTAACTTGGAGGCCTTTGTAGATTTATACCAGTAGTGACATTATATCGTAGTTGAGCATAAACAATTAAATTGATAACAATTTGGAACTTAACCACAACGCATGAAGATCGCTGCAGAATTTAAGCTCCACACAACCCCTGCAATATGCAAGATGAATGTGTCCAACATTAGCGACAACAAAGCAGCAAAGAGTGGCAATTGACAATTACAGATCTGATTTGAAGAAAGGAAAACCTAATATTTTTTGCATTTCAGTGTTGCTAAGATTTTAGCAACACTAAAATTCCAAACACAAATCCAAACACAAAAAATCCAACCCACTGTTTTTATGACTAAGAAGATTGTATTGAACTCGCACATTAGTATTGTCATGTCTGAATTTATGCTTGATTGTTCCTGTACCTGGAAGTCGCTTTGGACAAAAGCTTCAGCCAAATGAATAAATGTAAATGTAAATGTAAAAATGCAAAAAATAATAATAAAAATAATAAAATCATTCACTTAAAAACACATTTTGTGTTTTACTTGTGTTGTCATTGACTAATATTTAAATTTGTTTGATGATCTGAAACATTTAAGTGTGACAAACATGGAAAAAAAATAAGAAACCAGAAAAAGGCAAACAGTTTCACACCACTGGAAAAAATACCAGTATACTTTATATTTAAATAAATTGTTTACCTTGCATAGCAGCATGAAAATGTATGGTTCAATGCATTCTGAACATTTCTGACCATTATCTTACTCAGATAAGGTCTTAAACTGAACAGAGACAGTTGGAGTTACATAGTCCAAACATAGTCCCCTAACCTTTCTCTCTTAGGTTGATTTTCGATGGGTAGTCAGTATCATCTGATTTTGGTTTCTTACTTGGTCCAGTTCCCCACTCATCCTTACACACTTTAAAAGTAAATAAATTGGAAGCTGCTAACTAGGGAAATTGTTACATGGAGTTTTACAGTGGCCTGTGCAGTGATGCTTGTTACAAAAGAGATTTCAGATTGGCTGTACTGTATGTCAATCAACTGCCAAATGCCAAAGTGGTGATGGATGATAGACTAACCCCCTTTTTTGCGATCCACCCACACTACCTGTACTGTAGTGTATTGTGTGTCTCGTGGTTCACTCATTTATATGCTGCACAGCAGAGTTTTTTGTTTTGAAATGCGAGGCTCTGCAATCGACTGGTAGATCGCGATCAACATATTGTGTACCCCTGCTATAGACTGATATATGATGATGTACGATACCTAAATGATGATTAAATATGACCAGCAACATAGAATAGCAAGGTACATAAAAATGGCCAAATTTGAACTTTTTAATTTTGCTTCTCTTTTTGATAATATGTGCAACTAAACCTAAAAAGGTTCAGTTTTCTGAAATACTATAGTGTGCTTAAAAGTTTGTGAACCCTTTTGAATGGAATTTTTCTGCATTAATATGACCTAAAACATCATCTGAAAATGTTAGCTAATCCTAGAGGTTCACAATACTTTTAACAATCAGATTATACTAGTGTAACAATGTGTAATATTTATACTGACAATACGTACATATATAGAAATAAAGACTTCACTGTACACTTCTCTGCCAGAGCTGTTATTGTAGATATCTTCACTGTAGGTTAATGGTAGCTTACTAAGCTGTATGGCCTTCAGTAAAAGCACTGACATTTGAGGAGCATTCCATTCATACACTCCCATCACATACCAGTGTCCAGACTGACCACAGCGGCCTCTAGTATTAAACCTCTCACCCACATTTAGGTGTAAACACAATGGTGCTATACAAGGTCATGTGTAACATTAGATAAAGCCATAAAGTTCTTTAAAGTGTATTTTTTTTCAGCTGACTCCGTCATGCTTTTGGGGGTCTTGGTGGATTTTGAGTGACATCTTGCTAAAGGACATTCATGCTAATGTTGCTAAGGTATCAGCTAGAACAATATTGCTGGAGCAATGCTAATCGATGACTGTTAGCTTTGATTCATTGTTAGCAACATTAGCAGAATAGGCTGAACTATTGCTTTAAACTGCTTTGCGAGGGGGAGTCTACAAAAAAGTCTACAAAAGAAAATAAAGTTTAACATCATTTTTATTAGCTGGCATTTAATTGTAAGTTATTTAGAGGAGAGGTGTAAGTAAATTGTAAACTCAAATGGATTTTATTTTCCCTGCTAAACAGATTGCAGAAAGTGAGTAATGATCACATGCGCCCCATTTTACCACCCTCGGATGATTTGACCATTCATATTAAACTGGAGCACGAACATAAATCAAAACAATAATTAGGATGAATGATTTCTCTGAGACACTGTCAGTTTCACATTAAACTTTGGCCTGTATTGATGATTCTCACTGGTAGCACTGCACTCGGCACTCTCCAGGAAATTCATCAAAACCTATTTTTATTGTTTTGCCAGTAAACAACATTAAAATAAACACAAATAAACAATTACAATAAAATGTTATGAGTACATAGTTTTTTTTTACTGGTAAGTTAACTAATCTGATTACAGTGAACAACCTTAAATGTTAAACCACTAAAATAAATGTTTAAAAATAAAATTTATGGAACATTTTCAGGAATGAAGCCCTAAAGGTTCATTCAAACAGTTCCTGGAGGTGCAGTAATTTTTGGTCCTCTATTTTCACCTCCTTCTGTCCAGTTCATTCCAAACCAGCTCTACGTAGTTTATGTCTAGTGGCTGTGCTGCTCATCAATGAAATGAATGTGTTATTCTAATGTTCTGCTCATTCTCTCACTGTGTGTCTTTGTTTCTGGCCTTTTACTCCACACTGTGATCTCCATATACAGTACTACTTCCTGCTCTACAGTACTGTACTAATACTGCATCAGAG
>JBBIGC010187458.1:0-14142 GCA_037576955.1 Lepidarchus adonis | reverse complement strand
CACAGTGGATTCACCTTTATTATTATATTTACAAAATACCACAGTTTTTGTGTTGCTCGTATCATTTTATTTTGTTGATTTTATCTGCGACACCTTAAATGCCGGTCCACGAAAATATTGTTGGACATTAAATCGGTCCGTGGCGCGAAAAAGGTTGGGGACCTCTGGTATAGAGAACATACAGCTTCACAAGCAAATCAAACTCTTCTATTTCAAATGCAAAGACGTTTAGTTTTCCATGTTATGCAAATAATAATTGTCACATAAGCTCAAACATCAGTATACAGGAGTTCAAGGCTATTGATTTTGTCTCTGTTGGTCCTCCCTCTCCCCCATCACTCAGTGTGATGGTAGTTGGTGTTCTCCTCCAAGCGTGTTGAGCTGTTTAATGATGTTGCTTTAGCTTGGAGAAAGATTATGCTGAATTTCACCCCGATAGCATTGTTAGCACTGCTGGCAGTGGTGGCCTAGAGTTTTGCCCTTGGGATCAGAAGGTTGCAGGTTGAATTCCCAGCCTGGGCACCACTGAGGAACCATTCCCAATGCTCACCAGGCACTGTCGATGGCCAGCAGCTCCACATGTGCATGTGTGATGAGCTAAATGTTGTGGTGCACTTTGCGTGTGATTGAGTGTGTTAATAATGACAAGTAGTCACTTTCACTTCAAGATGTTACTGGAAGAGTCTTAACTAGCGGATGAGCAAATTAGGAAAATAATGGAAGAGTTGTGTGCTTAGTTTTTTTAACTACGCTGAATGGGATAATTGCTAGTGCTTTATATCTAGTCCATCCTTGAGACAAAAGAACATATTTGTGGGCAGAAAACTATATTTCCCCAACAAAATGCCACGGCTTACAGATCAGTTTTACAAATCTATCTAAAAACATGAAAACACATTCGCTAAAAGTATAATTCGGTACAAAAAGACGACATCCCTAAGTGATTAGTTGAATTTAAATTTACTGGTTATTGCAGCAATGAAGAGTTTGAAAAACAGTGCAAAGCAAAGACAGATCAGTGACCAGTCGGTATAATACGCAGAACATGGAAAGCGCCATTTTACCTCCACTTTCCACTGAAAACCACAAATAAACAAGATTTTTGCTAGCCTAGCCGTCATGCTAGTCCTCGATGCACCAAAATACGCAATGACATGCAGCATTGATGCACAATATTGGTAGGTTACAAAAGTTATCAATTTAATGGTTTATGCTCAGAGTTTTAAAACATAAATGAGCATTTTCTGCAGGTTATAGAATGGGGGTGGCTTATAATGTGGGGCAGCCTGGGGAAATACGTTATTAGGTTAATCTTTTCCATACTGGTTTGAAGACACAGCAGCCATGGTGTTACGTCTGTGTACTGTTATTGTAGAGTAAATCATCCTCCCAACAAGGCGCAGCACGTGCGTTAAAACTGCTTTGTGTCATCACTGGCCTAATCCAATGAGACTATGAGGCACATGGCTTCTCAATTCATCATCACATCTCTCCCTGATTAACCCTCTCCCCGCAACACCCACACACCAACGGCCTGGTAGAGCAATTACCTCCACTTTGATGGTTCCTCCTGTGAACTGACTCATCTTTTTTCCTGGAGCATGGCCAGTAAGCAGCATTACTGGAAGCTGCGTTGTCTGTAAAGAGGGAGGGAAACCAAAATAGCTGATTTTGAGCTGAAATACATAGAGCCAATAAATCACAGCAGCTACAACAGTAGTTATAGCCAAATGGGGCAGTAGGTAGGAGCCTCGAGGGAGAATGTTCTTAATTTGGAAAGCCAAAAAACAATGATAAAGGACCTGGCTGATCGTCTTTGTCAGGGGGTCAGTGGGAAATACATGCTGTTAAAGATTTAGCCACATTAAGCACATTTAATATCTTAATTAAATATTATGCAGCAGAGAGTAATTACACAAGTCAACCGGCCATTCTCATCACTGATGTGTGCTGTGGTCGACGATGAGTGCCAGAAATATTCTGAATGTTTTAAACATGACAAAAAAAACAGGAACAAATCTGTCCTACCATTCTCAGACGCTGACACTGATGGGTGTGATCTGTTAAACATAAACAGAAAAAAATATTAAATACAATACAATATGCTAATTCTGCGATGACACATTACTAATACAAGAAAAAAATTCACCTAAGCTGTATATTTAAAACGGCCCCTTTCGAATGTTTCGAGGCTTATTTCAGGGCAGCCAATCAGATAAGAGGCCATTTACATAAATACAGTCGTCTTAAAGGTCAGAACAGCCTGTGTTTGCCCCATAAACCAACAACTGTGTCAAAAACAAAGGAAAACTAATACAGAAATGTAGGATTGGCTCTTGGAAGAGTGTTTCAGTGCTTGTACATGGGGTGGGAGTGTGAAGAACAGTGTGCCAAAGTAAGAAACCATTTAGGAACCTTTATTTTTAAGGCTTATTACGTGTTGAAGGGTGACAAATATTGACCTCAAATTAAAGGGTTTATTTTTGCGTCAGAACTCAGTAGGGTAATACACATCAGTTGTTAGATGCAAGAATAATTTTATTTTCTAACAGTAAATAATCTTAAATTAATTATCATAGAGCAACAGAATTGTGTGTAACCACCCATTATCTTATTCTACTGGAAAACAAAATGGGTAAGATAGACACTTAAAATTAGCTATTGGAGGGGTTTTTGGTAAAGAGAATAGAATTGCAATATACATTATATAGAGATAATAAATAATTATAATAATAACTTATAATGCATTTAATTTAATAACAGTAATTTCTTTGAATTTGAATTGCTGAACTGTTATATATTTCCAGTATTGCACAAATAGTCATGTTGCTCTTTTTCATTAGTCACTGATTTACAGTCTTATGCAAAAGTTTGGGCACCACTTGTAAATAAATGATTTTGGTGATTTTGTAATGTCGCTCTAGGACATGGGGGAAAAAACTATATTTTCAGCAAAAATTGATAGATATTGATAGACATTCCAAAACCTGTGTCTCTTGAGGTCGCCCATGGTGGATTTTGAGGTTTAGGATCATTGTCCTGTAGCTCCTCCTCTTTTCAGTTTCAGCTTTTTTTACAGATGTGTGATGTTTGCTTCCAGATTTTGCTGGTATTTAGTGGAATCCATTCTTCCCTCCACCTGTGCAATGTTTCCTGTGCCACTAGCTGCAACACAACCCCAAAGCATGATAGATCCACCTCCATGTTTAATGGTTGGCAAGATGTTCTTTTCATGAAATGCTGCTCCTTTATTTCTCCAAACATGTCTTTACTGATTGTGGCCAAAGATTTTATTTTAACTTCATCAGTCCACAGCACTTGTTGAAAAACACATCAGGCTTCTGAAGATGTTCTGTTGCATACTTATGATGTTGGATTTTATGATGGAGATGCAGGTAAGGTTTTTTTCTGCTGACTCCTCCATGAAGGACAGTTGAACGGTGCACCACCACTCCTGAGTCTGCTAAATCCCTGCAGGTTTATTTTTTGTCAAATGAGGATTTTGAGTTGTCTTTCTGACCAACATGCGTGCAGTTTTCTTGTTCTTCCAGATCTAATCTTGATCTTCACAGTTCCCCTGAACTGCCATCTCTTAATTACATTTCTCTCTGTGGAAACTACAAGATGACAATGCTTTGCTATCATCCTGTACCCTTCTCCTGCATTGTCGACATCAATAATTTACATTTTTAGAGTCACAGCTTACACAGCTGCTTAGAGGAACCCACAGTTGTTGAGTGCCCACAAGTGTGTGCATGTCCCAGAGAGACTGTGTTAACATATTTTATAATTACAGAATTACCAAAATCTGTTATTTATCAAACTTACTTAACTTTTCCATCAGACTGTATATACTTTAATTGGTTTTTACTTTTCATTCTATAAATAATATTTATAGAAATATAGACACACCCCTTCACACACCCCTCTGGCCGGCAGTTGGAAGCCAGTCTGTTGGGAATTGGGTAAAGCTTTGTTCACACTACATGATTTTATCCAAGATTATGAGTTCACCTACACTGTTGCTATTACTACAGTGTTCTAACTAGGCCACTTGTGTTCCTCTGATTGTGAGTCTCGTGACAGGACCCATGAGGGAACAAAAATAGAGGAACCTGTTCGCACTTAGGTCCTGCTAAAAGTAGATCCGACTGAGGCTCGACACTAGTGAGTCTGGCGTAGTGATACAAATGTGCAGCCTTCTGCTGAAAAGAAGTGTAAAACTAACAGGGAGTGAGCCGCGGTCAACCGCTCACTCACCGAGCACACTGTTAATGACGGCGTAGTATAAAGGGTGGTGGAAAACACTGAGGGCACATCTCTGGCTGCCAATAATTCGGCACAGTTGCTGTCAGGGATCTACACAAATGCCCCTCAGAAATCAGGAGCACGTCTCTCTTCAGGAGTATGTGTCTTCTGGAATAAGGGCAACCAGGAGAGATCCATGAGCATGCGCACCATCTACATGTGGGAACCTCACCGGGCCTACACTGCCTCCCAGAACAAATTGGAGTGTGTCTCCCTTCTGGAGTACGCCTCCTGAAACCAGAAGGAGCACAATGTGACTACAGGGTGTGTGGGGAGCCCATGGAAATGCGTGAATACTAACCAACCGGGTATTTAAAAGAGGACAGTGGTCCATTTTGTTTCCCCGGCTGGCCTTGTACATTGGCTGGAGCAGCATTTAGATTTTGAATATGAATGGCATTACTTTTTATGCACCACCATCATCATCACCATTATTTAATACCACAGGGATAACAATGGCACAAGAGAAACATTGGTTTTGCCCAGTGGTATACTGACATGAACAAGTGATGTATCCCGTCTCTGATTGGCTGCCAGGTATCCCGTCCCGGACACAGGCAAGGTTGCGATTGAAACCATGACTGAGGTCTTGTAGGGTGAACAAGGCCTACGTTATTCCAGGTCCTAAACCACATCCACAAGTCTGCTTCACCTTAATGAAGAGGTGGATGTTGTTTCAGCCAGATTATTTGGGTGACTATTGACTTATAGTGTTAGCTTTATTAGCACTGTAGCTCTAGTTCTACCAAAGTTAGACACCAAACAAATTGTGCAAATAGACATTTTCGCTGAACCATTGCATTAAATAAAGTGCTTTAATTAAAACTAGTTAATTGTGAAGACTAGCTGTTGATCAGTATCTGTATTGGGTTTTCACTACAAAAAGTGTCTATGGATATTTAACAGGTATTTTTACCTATAGAACCAATAGAAAGAGAGACTGTTAGATTAGTACTCATTCCACCATGACAACCATGCAATAAACTTTCCCAGGCAAGACTCAACCTCTAAAAATCCAGCATGCGTCGCTTTGCCTGGCATAGTCAGCCGACTGCTATGTCCTTGCTTTCTCCGGCTCAGTCAGGACAGTGCTTTAATCTCAACACTTGTCCCAATTAATCTAATCCTAATCCAGGGCTTTCTGTCCCTCCCTAACACAGGATGCAGCACAATCACGATCTAATATCAGTCTCACACACAAAAACAAGCCGAGATAAGTGCACAGGTGATGAACAGGGTGGAGAACCAGTGGCTTTTGGCATCTTGGGGAAAGAAAGAAATTGGTCATTATTAACCTTGCACATTTATTATCCCTGAGCAAATATGGGAAATAATTAGCTTGATTGCTTTGCATCATTCACCAGATTTGTCACATGTGGCCATTAGAAAAAGCATTTGAGTTGTGGTACATGAGCAGATGTGCATGTTTGCCCTGTGGTCACTGGATTACATGCAAAAATGCTGAAAACCCTATTTCCAAAAGAGCTTTGTCCAACGCTCACAGCACAAACAGACAGATGCAGAAGGACTTAGCGAGCACCACGGTCATAACACACCCAGACACAGGCCGAAACGTTACCCGCCATCAAGATTAGAGCTTCTACTTAAAGAATTAGCTTCCTGAAGGTTAGCTGAACTTGGCACTACTACAAACTTTCACTTGGACTTAGCGTGAGGTAGCTGTAATAGGCTAGCAGCCACAGTGGATCACTTACTTTCTCTTTGCCTTCTTCAAATCGCTCTTGCTAAGCTGACCTGAGGCCGTCTGGCGCATATCCTGAGGGGTGGGGGAAAAAAGAATTACATTTCCATTTCCATTTCCATTTCCATACGTTTCCCAAAATCTCAGTAGTCATAGAAGGAGAGCTTAGGTTCAGTGAGCTAATTAAAGGCATGACTAAATCAGCGCTCTGTTAGCATAGCTAAGGTCAGAGATTTGTTGTGAAATGAAGATTTAGAGAAACTTATTACTGTCTATATATGATGCATGGTTGCCCTTCTCATTGGCCTCCCCCAAAATGCCATTAGGCAGCTGTAGCCTATTCCAAATGCTGCTGCTAGCATTCTATCAGAAACTTAGAAAAGAGAGCACATAACTCCTGTCCCAGCTCCTCACTCTGACCTGAGAAAAAGAATTTATAAGTTTATTAGTCACTCTTTTTGGGCCTTAATTATTTGTCTGTAATGTTTGATGAATATCAGCTTGGAAGGTCGCTCATATCAACAGGAGCAGGTCAGCTAGCGGAGTCCAGAGCTGTAATTAAACAAGGTGAAATGGCATTTAATCATTACACTGCAAACTGCTGGAACCAACTCCCCATGGAGATAAAAACTGCTTTAGTGTCTTTAATCATTGCCTTCACTAGAATAGATGTACAGTCAAACCCAGTTAGCTCACCCCTATTGGTCCATAGTGAGAGGTGCGGATGGTGAACTAACGTAACAGATTATTGAAGGTTGTGGTTATGGTGCTGGCTCCTTTTTTTGTGGTGTTTGTCTGTCAAATACGGTAGTAGAATGTAGTTGTACTGGACTCCCAAAAGAGACACTGGCATTCGCTATATGTGCGCTGCTCGTTCATGTTGCATGTTACATTAATCAGGCATAAGTTAATAATGAGAAAACAGAGACGGCCGCGGCAACAGCAATAGCAGCAGCCGACCTATAGAATTAGCATGTTCTAGGCTACAGCGCTAACACATACTCGAGTCTGGCGAGCTATAGATGGAGAATTGCAAACTCTAGACACGTTGCACATTCTGGTGAGGGCAAGAGCTAAGGTTGGTGGCTTAATCAGGTAAATAACATGGAAATCTGTTCTGCAGCTTTTTCATGTTGAGAGGTGAAGCTGGCAAGCTAACGGGGGCGAGCTAACAGGGTTTGACTGTACATAGTTTTGGCACTTTTATTTGAATTCATACTTCTTATGTATTTATTTTTTATGCCTATTTATGTTAATTTTACTTCTGTAAAGCACATAGACTCTGTCAATAATTTTATGCTTGCCTTGCTGTAATTTTTTCAAAATTTAACCTTATATTTAATCTTAACATTTATACAGTGACCTTTATTGGTTTAGGTGTAGCAGTGTTTGGCCATATAGTGATAAGTAGAGGGATCTTAGTAAAACACATTTTAAACATTGATTTCTAGCTATGATAATGTGCTTTTGACCCTTTTGAATAAAATTATTTAAAATTAAAGCCATTATACGCTTGATTATCCAGCCATTAAAGGTTTGTTAGTAAGAAAAGTTTACAACTATACAAGTAAATTACACTGATCTAAGCCTAAACTAAACATATGCTGCCTTCAGTAGCTACTGGAATTAGGGTAAATATGAATTTATAGCCTGTTAATTGCAGATTAATGCTACAAATCATAATTTCTAAATTTTCATTTTCAAAATCCCCATTTTAATGGGGTGGCGCACAGGCTGTCGAACATCTTATAATTCTGTTAAGTGGGAAGTTGGAAGTATATTTAGGAGTACATTACATGGATATATTGGCTTAATAAAAATAATTTCTTGAATGAGTGTACCTTCAGTGTTTGATTTTTTTCAGGAAAATATTTTAGCGTTTACTATTTAAAAATGTGTACCATGAGTAAATATGTAATTTAAAACAGGGTTTAAGGACACCTACATCTCCATCTGCTTAGACCAGGGGTACCCACATTCGGCCCTGGAGGTCCGCTGTCCAGCACAGTTTGGTGATTTCCCTGGTCAAACACACCTGGTCCATCTCACCTGTTCATTGCCAGGTGTGGAGAGTGTGTTTGAGGAGAGGAACTAACAAACTGTGCGGGACACCGGCCCTCCAGGCCCAACTTTGGGTCCTCCTGGCTTAAACTGGCCACTTTAAGAAGTTTCCAATCTTCCCAACCACCACCCCATCATAATATAGCCCCTGAATTTGATGATAAATTGTTCATACAATAGACAAATAATGGCTAAATCTGCTCATTTGTGTAATTGTGCCACAGATGCAGTCTGTCGCTAGTTTGCACAATCGATTAATCATGCATTGTGCAGATGGTTGACGCTTATGAGTATTAGCGTCCCCTCCGCAATGTCACGCTCCTGCTTAAATCCAGCACAAGTGGCCCTAGAACGTGACTCAGTCGTGCATGAAATAGTCTGTGGCTCCATGTGAAAGCAGGTGTGGAGAAAACGTGCTGTAGTTTCTCTGGATGCAGGACGGTTGGGCTCAGAGAGACCAGTGATGCTCACCAAGGCAATGCATGGCTCAGAGCCACCCCATTTGTCGCTTTCTGCCAGACACTTGGTGCTGTATGGCCTCCTCCTGGGCACCGGGCTGAACTCTTGCCCACCGTGGCTCCTCTGGGGCAGCTCATACAAGCTGTCTGTAGAGCCCTCCTGCACCAGAAAGCACAGAAGAGTGAGATTAGAAACCCATCCTTGTTGCTTCTCCTTCCTGGTGGAGACTTAGAAATTCTACTGTCCCATTTTTTAACGCATTAACACCCGCTGTCCCTCTGCTAATGTTCAGTTTCTGACCGCAGAGCTGCTCTTGACTGGATATTTGGTGTAAAACACAGCTGTGCCTGATACACTCATACACTAAGAACAGTCCACATCAACCTTGGTCAACATCTGTCCTGTGGTTAAAAACTGACCAGGTATAGTTCAGTACATGTATAGTGTAGTGTACAGTAGCTATAGGGTACGTAGAGCTCATAAAGAGATCAGTTGGTAGAAGTACAGGGAGTCCTCAGGTTACGTTGGACTCAACATATGGCGAGTCATGGTTACATTGCCAGCTCCCGTAAATTTCCATAAATACGTTTATTTTCGTCATTCTGATGTACGCCATTTGGGATGTGAAAACAAAGTTCGCGCAGGAACTAGTTGGTGAGCGGAGAGACTGGTCGCCATTTTGAAATCACTAAGTGCTTATTTTGATTACAGCAAAAATGATATTAGGTCGCATTCAGAAGATAAGAACTCCGACGTAAGCCAAGAACCTTTAGAAGGTTCTAATGAAGTGAGTAAAACATCATAGTGCACAGTACAGGGGGTCCTCGACTTACAACACACTCAACTTACGGTGATACGTGGTTATGACGCTGCCCCAAATACTTTTTCTAATGGTGTGAAAGTGAAAGTGAAAGTAAAAGTTAATAAAATAAGTAATAAAATGCTCAGAAAACGGCTAAACAGAGCCGTCTCCCTCTAAAGGACTGATGGCACAAGGGAATTACACACGTATACACGAATGTAAGGGTGGTTACATTAAAATCGACTTATGACGCACATTGAGGAAAGGAACCCCAATGTAAGTCGAGGACCCTCTGAATAGGCAAATTCATACAAGGTTTGCATCTTCTGTGACTTTCAATAATGTGTTCCAAGGCTCAATGCAAGCCTCCCAGTGTTGGTGGTGTAAAGTGGTAGAGTTCTGCCTAGTAAGAGGGAAAAGTTGGAGATATTCATAGAGCAGGTAAAAATATACCTTTTATAGGACATCAGTTGGGAATAAACCAGCTAAAATTAATTTAAACTGAGTGGCAGGATTGCTTTCTAATTTCAGCCGGTTCCATTTCCTTTTTGCACCTACCTTTGTTCATGTGTCCAACATTTTATTACCCAAAACCTTAATGTATAGATTTGATTTCTTGCTAATGTGATTGAATGGGTTGTCAATAGCACCTTTAGAAATATATTTACTTAGAAAATGGGTGATATGTGTGAGGTGTGGTAATTTGCAATAAATCAGTAGTGAAGACAGGAACCTATGGCACTCGTCTACTAGATCCTTTTATTCACAGCTTACTTCCATGACCTGTGTAGCTATGAAACTATAAGTTCTGACTGTATAACTCTAACCATTAGTCTCGAGAACCAAAACGCAAAAAAACAACACACAAATTACATTGGAGAACTTTTTAGGCCTTACATTTTCTTTTGTTTGTTGCTTTCAGATTCTAGTCTAATGACTGAACCTTTGAGCTCGACTAGTTTTATTGAGGGGAGATACTAGACTTCCTAGCATGCAGAGGCAAAATTCAGGCAAAGTCCATGATCACAATACAGAAAAGAGAGTATGGGTCCAAAATACCAAGAAACAGAAAAAATATAGCAGAAAATGCACAGATATAAGGAGTGGAGCCAGACTGAGAGGTATGGATGGGCGAAGCTATGGTGGAGCTGAGTCCCAGAGAAAAGCCAATTACACCATTGGACGTGTGATCATGACGTTTGATAAGCGCGAGAGTTTTAAAATGCTCCTCCAGACCCTGTTACGAAAGGCATGTAATATTATCAGGCTAAGGGGTGTAGGCTGTAGTATGAAAACAACCAGCGTTTTCCCCACATGCCTTCCTTAAGCTCTACCCTCTCTTGGAATGGAAGGATTGGAGGTCACTGAGGTGAGAGTCTGTTGTGAGTGGAAAACTGGTGCCAAGTTCAGGAGAGGGCATCGTTCTGTCTAAAGCCCCGGGCTAAAAGTTCAGTCCTGTGGCTCTGAGAAAACGAGCTGCTCTTCTGTGTTTAGATGATCTTGGGGATTTAGAGCATGTGGAGGCCTAGCCTCTTCTAACTGAGAGGACAGTATCACTTTAAAGAAGCCCCTTTACAATGAGATCACAGTACACAACCAGAAATACTTCTACTTCCGCACACTGTCCACTTTCTGAGCCTTATAGGTCTACTATAGTGGTTTACAATTCTACAATTCAATTACAGTTCTACAATTACAGACTGTAGCCCCAACTGATCAGGCCCCTTAATCACTACATTTTAGACCAGAGGTTCCTACATTTTTTGGGCTTTTAAAGTGATCAAAATGATCTACCATCAATAAAAATGCTAAAAAAAAAAAAAAGGAACAAAATTAGCCAGAGCTGCTTAGTCTTAACATAGTCCCTCACCTTTCTCTCTTAGTTTTTCGATGGGTAGGCAGTGACATACTTTTTAATGAACAGAACGATTTTGGTTTCTTACTTGGTGCAGCTCCTCACTCATTTTCACAACCTTTCATTTGAAATAAATTAATTGGAAGTCGCAAACTACGTGATTTGTTAGCTGAATTTAGCAGTAGCTTGTGCGGTTGCCGAGCATGTGTGGTGACGCTTGTTACAAAAGACTGGCTGTACTTTATGTCAATCAACTGCCAAACGCCACAGTGAGGATTGATGATTGACTAACACCTTTTTTAATGACATGAGATTTACCCACACTTCCTGTACTGTAGTGTATTCAGTGGCTCACGGTTCAAACTTTTTTACATTGCATGATCTCATGTGTGCGGTAGACATAATTATGAAAAGCAGGGCTCTGCGATCGACTCGCATGCCATTGCGATCAACCTGTAGATTGCGATCAACGTATTGGGCACCACTGATTTAGACCAATGCTATTAATCAGAAACCAAAAACCTTATTTCCAGAGTTGAGGTGTTTTCCAAAATGCAATAAAACAAAAATACTTTATGTTAATGTTAACATTTATTTAGCTGAAAAAAAGATTTTCAATAGTTTTTTAGTATTTTTTATTTAGTATTTTGTTAATATACACACATTTAGCATTTAATGGGGTCAGGAGCACTAGTGCACCCCGGTCTGCATCGCCTGAATATTATCAATGACTAAGAGGAATGTGTTGAACTTTTTTGTAGTTCTCACATCAGTGCTGCCATGTGTGAACTAAATGCTTGATGGAAGCTCTTTGGACAAAATGAATAAATATAAATATAAATGTAAATGTAACTTTCCATTCACCACACATGGCTACAGCCCAAACACCAAAAGCTGAGCGAAAGTTCAAATAATACTGAAAAGTGCACAGAATATGTGTTGGTAAATTCTACATTAAACAGGCAAACTGACAGCAGGTGAGGTTTCATGATTGGTTATAAATGTAGTATCTATAGAAAGGGTCGTGGTTCACACCTTTATGCAGAAATTAGTGAGAGAATTGTATTCTCAACACAAAATTAGAGAATTTAGGTTTTTCAACTTCTACATTACATAATATAGTGAGAAGAACCAGAGACATACCCATTTACAAAGGATAAGGATAGAATTCACTGTTGAATGTGCATGGTGTCTGAACACTCAGATGCCTAAGAAATTGCCACAAAAATAGCCCCAGGGCTCAGATGGGCCTCAAAAACCATTGTCACTTAACACAGTCCATCACTGCATTGAGAAATGCTACTTGAAACTGTACCAAGGAAGAAGGAAGCCATTGAGATAAAATGTCTTGGTCTCAGATGTGCCAAAAGAATGTGGATGTTAGGGAAGTGAAATGTGCACATAGATTCAAGTTAAGGAGTTTTAATGCAAAATCAGAATCCAGTGTCACCCAGACAAACAGGAATGTTGAAGAAAATTCCAAAAATAAATAAGTGAGAGGTCAAAGGTACACCAAACAGCTATATAGAGACTGCTCAGAAACGTGAAGACACGGTCCATGTGTCCATGTCTAGACCAGCTTTAGAAGCCATCCTGATTGGACCACGTGACTCATAGCTGTTTGGGGCATAACCAGGGTGGCTCAGTATTCCAGGAACGCCAATCTGTCATGGCCACCAGGTGGAGCCGTAGCTACCCTTACAGTGGAACCATGTGCTGTGGTCAGATGAATCCATGTTATACCTTGTTTTAGGAAAAAGTTTCTCTGTACCAAAGGTGAAAAAAGATTGTTATCAGTGAAAGTGCAAAAGCCAGTATCTGTGACGGTATGGGGGTGCATTAGTGCCAATGGCATGGGCGAAGGAACCTTTGACTCAATTATTAGAATTTAGGCCCCTACACTAATGGTTTAAAGCCATTGATCTCAGCATTGAGTCTTTCTGCAGCAATTACACAAATGAACATCAGAGTAAAAGCTGCAGTGAAGCAGTAAAAAGGATCAAGAGTTTGATCTGTGTGAAGATGTGTAAAAGTCATTGATATTGTAATGGGATTCCAATGTGGAAAACCATCAACAGGGAAGAAGGACACTACACCGTAGGGCTTGGTTTGGCAAACGGGATGTGGCCTGTTTCCGGATTTAGTACCAGTCTTGGGCAGTCTTGAGCGGGTCTAATATTATATATAGGTCCATATTTACTGTTACTTTCATGTATATAAATATGAATGTTTTATTGGAGGAAAAATATACTTTTTTCAGGTGCCTAAGACGTTTGCACAGTTCTGTATTTTGTCCACGAGGCAAAACTATTGATGTTTTACACAAATGTACATCTCAGAGTATTGTTTTTATTGTATTTCGAAAAAGATGCCAACTTTTCTGGAATAGAGGTTTGTATTTGGGTGGTGTACCATTCTGGCATCTTGGTGCACAGTGACATTGCCGTAGTCATGTGTGTGGTTTGATGGCTAGCAATATAACTGTACACCGAGGTGCTACAGGTGATGGGTCTCCAGCAGAGGGGCCAGTATGACTGCCCATGGAGCTAGGCCAGTTAAACTGCAGCTGCACCACCCTGACATACAAAACATCTCTACCTGGTGAGTTCAGCTGCGATCTATCTGCTGAGCTGCTGTTCTGGTGGTGCAGTGCAGGCGGCTGATTACCTCCTAATCCATCAATAGGACATGTTCCCCTCAGCATAGCCTGACCATCCGTGATCTCCTATAAGGAGCTCTCCTGCACACTGCTGCCCATTAATCTGCAACTTGTTTGTTTTTCCCGTCCACTCGCAACTTCTCACACATCAGATACAGTTTTAACCACGATTCGCAAATCTTCAGATGCAGAACCATGAGCTATGTTACAATAATATAGTCTAGAGAAATATAGTCTGTGTTCTAGAGAAATATAGTCTGTGTTCCAGAGAAATATAGTCTGTGTTCTAGAGAAAT
>JBBIGC010187401.1:0-14147 GCA_037576955.1 Lepidarchus adonis | reverse complement strand
CTGTAATATGAGACGTTCATGTTGCTGCTGTTAATAAACACAGTGATGTTCAATAAAACCTCTGCAGCATCATTACACACTTCAGTTCCACTTACAGAACCCAGGTGTAACTGGAGGAACCCTGGGTTTTGTCCGTCTCTGCGATTAAACCATTTAAACCTTTTTAGATCAAATCAACTCTAAACCATAAACGTGGTCTCAGACGTTCAGAACAACAGTGTTCAGAGGCGTTAACCACGGTCTCCACTGCTTCTCTGAGCTACAGCCCAACTCACCCCGCGGATCCAGAACAAGACAAAAACTAAGCCTAAGGTCAGAGGAAACGCTGCCTTCGCTCCTAAACTGTGGAACAATCTGCCTCTATATCCAGAGGATCATCCACTCCTGGGGCATCAACATTTTGATTTGATCATGATCTCTGTTCTATTTATTTCTTTATCTTTCTCTGCAATGTTTATGCCTCACAGCTGGTTTTATATTCTTCTGTACAGCACTCGGGTTCAGTGTGGTTCTTTTAAAATGGATTAGAAATACTTCAGACGTCTGGTTCCATTCACCAACTCTGACTTCGGTTCCTCCTCAACAGAACAGAACACAGAGTCAGGGTTTGAACATTTAATTCAGGAGAATTCCCTCTCAGAGGTGGAACACATACAAAAGGTTTATTCTTCTACTTCGTTTGAGCTCCGTTCCCTCGGGGGCGACCAGGACAACCAGCGTTCCCTCTGTGTGAACAGGTGCTGATGAGGCGTCAGGAGGAACGGCTCTCTCCACATGCCCCTAAGCAACAGGTTTCACGGAGGCGTTGGGGGAATTAACCCACTGGATCTACTGAACCCACGGAATCTACTGAACCCACGGAATCTACTGGGCAGAAAAATCCAAGCACAAGCACACAGACCTCGAGCCCAGGTGCAGTGAAGTCCTCAGTGGTTTCTACAGACTCTGGGTGGTGTTGGGACGGTGTAGTGCTGTAGGAACTGGATCATTACCGTCAGCAGGTGATGGTGAAGATTTCTCTCAGTGAAGCTAACTAGTTAGCCACCGACCCGGAGGGAAAACCGCTACAAATTCTAAGAATTTCAGGATAAATCTGTATTAACGTTGCACATTTCCTTCACTTGACTACAGTAAATGCTTATTTTACACACAGGGGTCCGTGTGAAGGTTAAGAGAAGATAAACACAGAAAATGTTTGTAGCGGCGCCTGGTTTTACCTGTGCCGGTTACTGAGCTGTTCCTCCTCCAGCTCCGCTTCTGCTCAACAACATCGAGAAGAGTGAGGAGAACCGAGGCCGAGCAGGACCTCAGCGTCGCGGGATGAAATGTCGGGCGGTTGCGTCCACACCGGGAGCTGGAGGCGCTGCTTGTTGCTCTCGCTAACAGACAACAGACCCCGCAGCGTCACTGAGGGAGGGAGGGCGCGCGCGCTGTCTCTCTCTCTCTCTCTCACACACACCCCAGCTCGTGACGGAAACAGCGGCTACAAATCCACGAGCCGCAGCGCGTTTCGCTGCAGCGCAGATTCACAGCTCAACACATTTACACCCGCGCAGGCACTTTCACTCTTTATGATGGAAATTCGTGAAATTCACCACTTTGTGAAGGAAGAAACGACGAGATTTCAGGCGCTGCGTAATTCTGAACTTCCTTTAAAGAATAAAAGTCTTCCTGTCAGACTAAAATTATAGGAAAGCATGCAAAATAAAGTTTTAAAACCGCCTAATCTTTTAAAATATCAATGTACAGTAGCGTTACATTATAAATATAGCGAGTATGGTGAAGCTCTTAGATAGAATCAATATAAAAATGATCAGATTAACCGTTAAACGTTTATAAGTAGCTGAGGAGAAATAGAAAAAACTTAATGTCGAGGGAAAACATTTCTAACAAAAGTGGGTATTTTTGAGTAAAGGACAGAACAAACTGAATCATACTAGTATTTATTTATTTAGAATTTAGCCCTAACGCTGGAGTAGATATGGTTTAACTTCTTTAAGCATTTCAGTTAAAAGGACCCCTCCTCCCACTGGAGGTTTGCTGAATTTCAGAACAGATTCACTTATAATCACTCAAGATCAGGAGTAGGACCTTTTATTTCACAGAGTGAAAGGAACAGATGACCTATAGATGTCCAAGTAGACACAAGAAAGGTGCTTGGTTTCAAATATACAGCTTGACAGAGGTTTAGAAAAAGGTGCTTAGTGATTAATATAACAAATTAATCAGAATCATATCCTGGAAGGCTTTCCTCATAATTATCCATCATCATTGAATGAAATGTTAAGTAACAGATGGATGCAATGTGTAAAAAAATAATAAAGAAAAATAAACATTTAAAATCTGATTGGTAAAATATTCACATTCATGCCATTTATCAAATGAAAATACCTACAACAACAACAATGCTCATTTAAACCCAAGCTGCATTATGCAAACATCCAGAAATCTAGTCAAGCAATGATGAAGTAACACGTACATTGTTCAGTTTGTGTGTGAAAACTTGTGATATTTGAAAGTTATCGTGTTTCTGACCAAGTGCAAATGTATGAAGGACTGAGGTGGAGATTGGGTTACGCACAAGGCACATACACAGAATATGGAGCAGAATCCACCAGTAAGGTCACAGTTTGAGGCCTGAAGTTCAGCATATTTCACGGAGGTGGTCTGCAGGTCTACTGCAGTGTTCGTCTTTAACATCTTTAATCAGATGTTAATGTGTTCCACTGTACTGATTAATGCTGCAGTCCACAGCACCGGAGCAGATGTGGCAGATGTTCACAAAGCTTTAGGAATATATGACTGTGCATTTCCAGCAAGCAGTCGTGTTAAAGCAGTTCTCTTTACAGCTCAGGCGCAGTCCAACAAGTATGAGACGTCTCCTACTGACATGGTGATGGAAGGAAAAAATAAATGGCAAATATTTGCAATATTCCTCCAAGTCGCTGTTCAGAACCACCAGTGACCGTCCACCATCTGTGGACTGTAAAACATTCTTTTTTAACTTTCTTCTTTCTTTCCAGCAACATTTTTCAAAAGAATTATTCCTGAAATGGTATATGAAATTATATTAAAAAAAAGATTAAAAACACAAAAAACCCATTAGTGACCTCTAAAGCTAAAACAATATTCAGACACAGAAAACAGAAATGGCAACATGTCTGGGTCCAACACCTAATGGGTTAATATCTCACATTTTCACATCTTTTATACACAGTTGGTGACTTTAGGTCGTAAAATTACTTGATCATTTCCAAACTTTGACCCTTAGAATTATCAAAGCCATTTTGCTGACATGCCTGTTTGTCTAATATATGTAAATCACCTCTGCTTTGATTGGCTACTGTGTTCTGTGAATGGTTGTGGCTAAAATGTTGTAGTGCAGTATAAAGGCAGTAGTTTTTGCAATCTACTGAAAATGTATTTTCCTTAAATGACTTAAATGTATGGTGTTAAAGTTCTGCATTAGTCTTTTTATTAAAAAAGGAAGCAGCTCATTCTGTATGACTGTAAATATACAGCCAGCATGATTATTTTGTAATTTAATAGGCTTTTCAATGCCAAAAAAGCAAAACAGTACTACGACAATAGGAAAATCAGTTCCAGTGTCCAATCTGCACATTATGAACTGTTCCTCATTTTAATAAATGAATATTCATGGACATCACTGTTTTTTATGTCAATTGAGCACACAAAAAAAAAATTAGGGTGCAAATATTTGTAAAACTGATCAAAACAATGGTCAAAACAGACCAAAATGAGCAGTACAAGTAATGATGCCACATGTAATGCCAGCCCCTGCCTGGTCATGACAGTGTTATAACATCTATTCTGGCTTTTGGCGATGCCTTTTAAAGACTCCCATTTACCACAACATTTCTTGCCTTAAAATAACCACCCAGTCTCTTCTTAACTTGATCATGGACGATAAGCCTCCACCACATCTCCAGGGCTCATCTCCAAAGGGAACTTTTTGGAGTCGTAGCCCGAGAAGCTGGGGAAGCCTTCAGAATCATCGTCTTTCTCACTGCCGTCGTACTCCTGTTCATCTGCCAACTCTTTTTCAGTGTTTAAGAAGATAGGGATGTGGGTCACCTCCTCAGGAGCAGAGCAGGTGGGGGTGAGCAGCACTTCCTCTGGGGTCGTCAGCAGAGGAGCACAACTTATACTGGTCACCTCAGACAGAGTTGGCTGCTCAGGCTCTGCCACAGAAGGGCCGGAGGGCTTTGGCACAATGCCCTGCAGAAGGTACAGCAGATTAGTTTCTTCATTATGCAAAGTGGTAAAAAAAACATGTTTCTAACAAGGCGAGCAGATGAAGCAGACTGTGTGAACCTTTTGGAATGTACAGTTTTCTGCATTAATTTTTCATAAAATGCAATCTGATCTTCATCCAAGTCAAGGGGATTGATAGGTTTTAATAGTTTTGCAGTTTTTATTTTAATTTAGATTTGACTTCAGATGATGAATTCTATTTGAATTTTAATTAGTTTTTAATCATTTGTTTCCTAGTTTAGTTTTTATTTTTATATAGGAGTTACATACCAGGGGCAAGACTGAAAGAAAATAATAAAAATATTTCACTGCTTTGTCTGAGGTTTCCTTCTGACCCTGTGGGTGAAGGTTGCACATGCTCCTTTACCTTCTCAGTGCTAAGCTAGATTAGCGTTAGCCGTCTTGTTCAAGCTTTTCAAGTGAACTTTAAGGTTAGTGGGATTTTTAATAATGTCCCACATATTGATCTCATTCCACTACAAGACACTTGCTTTTAAGTAAGACGCACTAATATTCAAAATAATCCCAAACTGGACTCTGGCGCTTTCCCCCGACATGACGCTAGGTGTGGCCAAACTACGGCAACACACATGACTTGAATGACATACTGCCACCTGCTGGCACAATGCGGCATAGCAGGAAAAAAGAAAACTGGAAACTTTATACTAATGCATGAGACACAAATAAAAACTAAGCACATCTCTATAAATTCAGTTCATTTTACTTTGTTTTGTGAACGTTCATTACAGTTTCAGTTAGTTTCCCTTTTTTTCTGCAAAGTCTCATTTTTATTTTTATTTCAGTTAATGAAAAGTTTTTTTTACTTTTAGTTTTCGTTATTTTGTTAGTTTTCATTGATGATAACCTTGGTCTTGACGAATACAATAACACAAATATGTGAACCTTTTATGTCTTCATTGAGAACAACAATAAACAACTCCTATTGCTAGTGGAAAAAGTTTGTGAACCCTTGGAATTAATAACTAGTTGACCCCTTGGCAGCAACAACTTCAACCAGGGTCTTTCTGTAGCTGAGGATCAGACCTGCATCACGTTCAGGAGGAATCTGATCCCATTCCCTCTGCAGATCTGCTTTAGCTCTGGCTCAAGTGTCATCTTCAAGTCGTTCCATAGTTTCTCTACTGGGTGGAGGTGTGGGCTCTGACTTGGCCGCTCCAAAAAGCGGATGCTGTTTTTCCTTGGCAAAGCAAGGCTCACATAAATGTATCTCAAAATGTTGAAGTGTTTATCAAAGTTGCTCTGCTCCACACCTCCAAACTCATTTTCTTACCAAGCCTCCAGGTTCGCCAACACCAGACTCCGATTAGCTTTTCCAGAGTCGTCAACTCAAGGGTTCACATACTTTCACACTAGCAATGTGTGTTATTAATGGCCGTTTCCAATGAACACATTAAAAAAAGATCACAATTTGTTTGTTATTATTTTAGGCACATTATATTTGTCAGTCCTCTTGACTAAGATGAAGATCAGATCACATTTTATGACAAATTAATGCAGAAAACCATGAAATTCCAAAGGGTTCACATATTTTTCTTGCCACTGTATGCAGGTCTTGTTGAGAACGGTGTTGCAAAGAATAAAACTAAGACATTTCATATCTAGTGTGGACATGCTGACGGTCTGGGTTCTCGCAGATCTGGCTGCATTAAGAGCAGAACATGGAGATAAAACGTGAACATTCAGGCTTCAATACTTTATTCAAAATTGACCTGGATTTCTCACAACATCCAGGACACTCCACACCTAAACCACCTGTAGCTGGAAGACACTAAACAATGTGTTTAAAATCGTACTGTTAACTGAGGAGCCCCACGTGTTCTCAGTCACTTTTAATATCCCATTTACATACACACTAATCAGCCATAACATTAACACCACCTGCCTAATAATGAACAGGTCCCTCATGATCAGCCATAACATTAACACCACCTGTCTAATAATGAGCAGGTCCCTCATGATCAACCATAACATTAACACAACCTGCCTAATAGTGAGCAGGTCTAGTGTAGTGCACCAGGCTGCTGCTTTACAAGCTCTACATTATTAGATACAATTTTCAGACAAAACATCTTACTTACATTTTCCCCACTTAGGTCCAGTTCTGATCTGTTTTTGTTGCTATTTTTCTAAAACTGTTTGGCAGCCTGGTACTGCACTCCTTAACTAGGGTTGTGTACTGAATCTGGCAATATACCATAATTGAACAGGGGATATGATCTAATATATAATACAGTAAGCAATTTTTTTTAAACTGTCAGAGTATATACACCACCATATTCATAAAACCTGCTACAGTGTTTGGATATGAAATCAAGTTAATATCACATTGTTCACCAAAAGTGACAGTGCCTGAAGACGGCAAAACAGCAGCTTCCTGGTTGGTGATTTTCTTTGCTGTCATCCCGACCTATAATGTTAAACCCTGCGAGTAATGAACTGAGCAGGTGCACAATTCTATCCATGCTTCACTGACTGCTTCAATAAACAAGCTGTTCTGCTCATTAGCAGCAGTTTGTCTTCTCACACTATTCTCAGTCATCCCTGCAAAGCTCCCCATTAGAAAAGCTGAAATCAGTCTCCATTTGCCCATGAGAACACACACTTGAATGCTAACTGACTGAGGATACACCGATTTGCCTGATACACACCTCACCTGACCTGCGACTTACTCCAACATACGGTTTGTGTCAAGGTGTGTGTACGTGCACTTGATGCAATGAAAACTCACACTGGTGGATCACAATGGATACAAAACATCAGGTAACATTATACAGTTAAAACTAGATGCTTAACAACCCACCTGAACAGAAAATAACAGAATAATATGTAGCAAATAGATCTGTTAAAAATGACAAATTGTGGATAATCAGTTCATGACATACCAGGATTTTGGAGATCATTGCAATTTGAGGTTTAGATCGAGTCAGCCACTTGTACATCACTCCAGCTATGATCACTATCAGAAGAACGATTCCAGCACACACTAAACTGATAGTAAACACTACATCTGTAAAACAAGAGCAAAGATTTCACAGGAATTACACAAAAATAAGAATTTAATCTACAAGAAAAATCTAGAAAATGTTTTCTGTAAAAGTTCTTAAGAAATTATCAGTGAAATATTCCTAAAAAAAAAAAAAAGTCTCCAAACTCCTCATGTGCCTCAGGTCCAAAACCTTTGAGAACTCCTCAATGAGAACACAAGAAAAAGAAGTGAACTTACCAGGTTCAGAGGACCCACTGTAACTGCACACTGGCTCTGAGGTTTGTATGGGTATGTCACTGATGGATCCCTTAAAATATACAACAAAGCACCTTCCATAAAGGCTTTCAGGAAGGTGCATCTCTCCTGTGCATTCTTCTCCTGGAAAACATGTCTGTACACCACACTCGGTCTGTTGGAGGGAAAGACAAAATTCAGTGCCTGGTTAGTATTCGCCATTAAAAAGTTCTAGACCAACAGTAAATCAACTAAATGAGCAATGCTAATAAAAATATCTTGGCTCTTAACTTTGACATTCACAGATACTTCAGATTATATTTAAAAATCATCTAAAAAGTTAAAACTGAGGCAAAACTATATGCAGGCTGAAGGTGTGAGGGGAATTAAGTCAAAAGCAGGGGTGTGGAACTCCGGTCCTGGTGGCAGGTGTCCTGCACAGTTTGAAGATTTCTCTCCTCAGACACACCTCTTAATTGCCAGGCTGAGCGAGTGTGTGAGAGGAGGTGCTGGATACCAGCCTCAAGGACCTGAGTTTGACACCCCCGGTCTAAAGTGTACAGATAAACAAGGTCACACAGAGGTGTTTGTTCTTTCTCTGAATTTTGGCCTCCAGTCCAATATACAGACACTCAATCACATTTCTAAACGAGTCCAAATTGAGTGGAATCATCATTATTACTAAAAAGTTCCTTTAATTACAAAATAAATGGATGTCACAAGTCAGAAATCAAGTTTAATCAAGTCAACAGTCAAACACTGAACTGAATCATAATTCCCATTCCATCACCATAGAGGGCAGTAGAGAAGCTTTAACGTCGGCCTTTTCAGAAAACGGACAAACAGGATGTTGTGGAAACTGATGCTTCTTCTTGGTCAGTTCACCTCACATCAGATAATAATGCAGAGATAACCATGACATTCACATACTTACCTCATTACATCTGACGCTGTATTCAAATTCTTCATCCTTAAAATCCAGATCATAAAAATCTGAAGGATGATCAAATGAAAACTCAATCGAGTGTTGCAGCCCCGACACATTTATGTCTGGAAAATCCACCAAACCTACAGAAATCATAAACAGCAGAGCAAGCAAAGCATGTATTAGAGTTACACACACTGAAGTGATGCAAACTCATTAAAACACAGACAGATCAAAGTCATTCATTGCCAAGGTGAATAAAAATGTAAAGAAATATTATGGGGTGTGTCTGACAAACTGCACTAACAATGTGAACCTATATTTAGAAAACTGTCGCTCAGCGACAAGGCGTGACTCCATCTGCTTCACCTGAATCTACATATACATTAAAAACAGCAGCTACTGTCAATCAGAGCATTTGAAATACGTGCGTCTCCAAAAAATCATAACCCTTTCCATGCTTTTCTTTTAGAACTCACAAAGCAGGTGTTGTTGTTTTAATTACTTAAGATTCTTGATTCTTTTTACTTACACGTGGCAACTGATTTGAAGAAGTTACTGTATGTGAATAGGATCTTAGAAGAAGTGCTGACGGACCCGTTCAGCCGAGCGGTCACAGAAAGCTGGTAAACATCATTATCCTGAGTGTAACTGCTGACGTCCAGGTGCTTCTCACCTGTTGCCAAAGCGGTTTGTTGACTGTAGACAAAGATTTGGTCAATAGGGATCATCCAATTCAACATCAACAGTAACTGGTCCCTAGTAAAATATGCATTCATCCAATATAACTGATTTTAAGCATGAACAATAAATATAAATATTGATTTTTACAAAAACAACACACATAAAAGTCAAGAAGCATAGTTCACACTAGAATACATCCATCACAAGATTTAGCCAGAGCTGTGAGCTTTGTTATTTCAGTGAGGGCATCACTCAACACATTTTAACTGCAAGGTTAGTAAAATAAACAGAACTTAAACTCTGAAGATGTAAAACTACTCTGACCCACAGAACTAGAACAGATAAAGCATTGTTAATAAATGTATTACAAATGTTAACTCCTATTGTCATGAATTTGTCAGTCAACACCCATCACTAGGCCACCACTAACTAAACCAAGATCTTCAGTAATGTAATATACCCTTTATAGCCTTGAACTGTGACCAGGAACTCCAGCAGTGGATCTACGTCACTGTAGTTCCAGTACACAACATTTTCAAAGTTGTGACAGCTTACACTGACATTGCCTGGAGGTGAAACTGTAGAGAGAGAAAAATATCAAGTTAGCAATATAAAGCTATACAGGCAACAAATACACCACAGATCAGCCGTAACATTAACACCACTGACTGGGGGTCAGATATATTAGTGATCAGTCAATTACACTAATGAAATGGGCGAGCTACATTAATAAGACATCTAATTACTCATACTGGATTAGGAAATTCAACTTGGAATTAACTCACACAGTGCTAACTAGGGCTGTGCTCAGAAAATCGACACAGACAAATATTGTGGCATAATTATAGACAATACATACATCGATACAGACACAGCTGTATTGATATTGTCAGTTTAAGAACTTTTTTGGAAAACTGCAATGGTGTAACAGCAGTTTTGTATAGAATATAGTGCAGTGAGTAATACAGCTGTATGAATAACATAGTCTGAATGTAGAGTCACTGTAACAGGAGACATTAATTTCATTACAGTACGTTTAGGTTTGTGTATTTATTTACAGTGTGGCTTTGTTTCAAGTCTCAAACAGACCTGCTTAAGCACATGACATAAAACAGTGCAATTTTGAGTTTGAATATTAAATATGGCATATACAGTGTTTAAGTGAGAACTCTTATTATGAGTAGGATTTTGCATTGTTATTTTCTCAAAATTATAAAAAAACTGTACAATTGTTTAGAATTTTTTTAGACATTATTCAAAATGTATTGTGATGTGATAAGCAAACACACTGCATTATTGTTGAATACAGGCTTCTGTACAATTAACAAACATATATATATATATACACATACACATTATATATATATATATATAACTTTTATAAACTTAGAGTATATTAGGAAGTAATGAATCTACCTAACCATCTTCATCAGGAAGTAAAAGGGCTTACAGACATGCATGTAACAGAACACTCCAATGTAAAAAAAACAGAGAAATGGTTCAACAGGGTCAATTACAGGTGTTAAAATATGAAATATATCACATGTAAATACTGTTATCATCACTCTTAGTGAGAGTGCATTAGAGTAAAGCATATACAATGTGAATCCACAGGACAGCTGTGAAAACCCAGGACCCACTCAGGCTACTCAATCTGTGCCTAAATATTTCAGAATGCAAGGAATGGTGGGAAAGGAAATTCTGGAAGCAAAACACAAGGTTAAAATCCAGAAATAAAACCAAAATGCTGACATTCTAAAACCTGACTTCACCAACTCTGAGGAAGAAGTTACAAAACATGTTCATTATAAGTTTAAGAACTTCCTGTTGTGACATCCAACCTACAGACGTCTCACAAAATGTCGGTGAGGTGATGGAAGGAAAAAGTTCGATAAAGATCTGCCCAGAAGACTGACTCGATCTGCAGTGGAGAAAGCAACACACTGTGTGGGCAAAAACTGCAGAAATGAATAAACCCTGGGGCTCTACATGAACTATGACCTTCACTTAGAAATTGATTCAGGATGTTGACAAGGAACCATCAAAACCATAAACCTCAAGTAATTTTTGATGTTAATTAAAAATGGAGAAATGCTCAGTGAGAGAGGAGAGGGGGAAAATCATATTGTTTGATCAAGAATAAAAATAAAGCAGACAACCTTCCACTGTGACTACAAGTGTGATCAAGCTGCTGTCACATTTACAGAAAAACAGAAGGAGGATGCATCACATCTTCAAGGAAGTGATGAGTCCATGTTGGTCAGTTAAGCAGATTCACCAACAGAACTGTTATACTGGTATAAATTCAAAACAGTTTTGTTACTTATTAATTATGATCATTTCCATTCTAACTATATGATGTTCTGATTATCTAGAATGTGAAGTATACTAACAGAAGCTTCTTTATTTTTCCTTAATCTCAAATTTCTCATTTTATTCCTCAGTTTTACTCACTTATCTTAATATGTACAGCAGGAAAAATAAGTATTGAACACCTCACTAATTTTCTAAGTAAATCTATTCCTAAAGCTGCTATTGACATTACATTTTCACCAAATGTTGGTAACAACCACCCAATCCACACATCCCACCAGAAGGTTAAGTACATTACTTCTTGCTGTTGTTCTCCTTGGCTCTTGTACAACTCTTCTGATCTTTCTTCTCACTCCTCTGTCTAAAATTGTGAGGAGAACCTGGTCATGGCCAGTTTATGGTGAAATTATGTTCTTTCCACTTCTGGATTATGGTCCCAACAGTGCTCACTGTAACCTTCAGTAGTTTAGAGATTCTTCTGGAACCAATAACATCAGTCTGTTCTGCAACATGTCAATAGTAGATTCAGAAATATATTTACTTAGAAAATTGGTGACGTGTTCAATAGTTATTTTACTGCTGTTTTTGGACTCAACAGCATGCAACACGTGATGATGAAAGGCATATCTCACAGATTTTACATTTTCTTATCATCAGAGCATATCCGACTGAAAAAAGACAATTATGCAGGATTTTCATTGGTGAGATGTTAGTGATTTGGCAAAAACCCTCAAAATTATTCTGTGTGTGGGAAAAGTAAGTGAACCACCAGTATCTGATGTGACAAGAACTGCTCCTAAACATCTCTGGTAACTGTTGACCTATTCCTCCACACACAGCAGCTTAACCTGTTGATGGGTTTCCTCACATCATCATCTGCCCACTTCAGGGCCTTCAACAACATTTAAGTTAAGGTCAGGAATTTGAGTTGGTCATTCCACAACATAAGCTTCACTCTTCTTCACCTATTCATCTTTGGTAGAACATGTGTCAGATATTCTGACATTTTCCTTTAGAATTCACTGGTTTAGTGAGTGTTATCAGTTTTGATAGCTTGCTATCATGGCACAAGTGCAGTGAAACAGGACCACAAATGGGTAAAGTAAAAGTTCTTATACTGGAATGCAGTGCTTTCCTTTCTCCAGATTAAATAAGGTTCTCTTTTGGTCTTATTCATGCTCAAAATATTATTTTAAAAGCCACCTGGCTCATCTACACCAGGGGTGCCCATACTTTTTTGGCTTGCGAGTTACTTTTAAAATGGTCAAAATGATGTACCAAAAATGAAAATGCTCAAAAAAAAAAACATTTTATGTATTATATGGAGTTTAGCAGTAGCTCGCGGAGCGACCGAGCATGCACAGTGGCACTTTTTACAAAACACCAGATGTCAGACTGACTGTACTGTCAATCTACTGCCAAAACGCCACAGTGGGGATGGCTGATCTGCTAACACGCTTTTTTAAATGACATGTGCTCTACCCCACACTTCCTGTACTGTAGTGTATTCGGTGGTCCATGGTTCACTCGTTTTTACATTGTGCAATCTCACGTGTGCAAGTTTATTTCGAAAGACAGGACTCTGCAATCGACTCGTGTGCCTTTGTGATCGACCGGTAGATCACGATCAATGTATTGGACACCCCTGGTCTACACTATCTTACGCAAACTGTAGATTATATTAGCTTGTAGAAATATTTTGGAGAGCATGAGCTTTCCCTTTGCTACCCTAACAAGTGCAGCACTGTTCAGAGTATTTCCTGTGGCAGACTCATTGTCAACACTAAGCTGGTTGAAACGTCCAAGTAATCAATACCACAATAAAACAACTTCTGCCTGCATTCGCTTTATTCCTGCAGGTCTGCTGAAAACATCTGAGGCATTTTATTTATACAGGTGCGCGTGATCAACTGTTTGAAGAGGAAGGCAAAACAAGTTGAATCATGTGTCCCTGCTGGGTTGATATGAGAATCTACAGCTACACCGGCTACAGACACCCCACCCTAAAGGAAAGGCGCCTTCCTCCTCCACACACCAGTAACAGTTTCAGGATCCCTGTTCTCAAGGCTTTTGAAAGAGAAGTACAATAAGCAGCACTGGCAATTTCAACATTTGCAACACAGTCTGTTTTCCTCCAAGTAGGAGAAGTCTAGTTGCAACACAACATCCTTCTGCATTCTCTTGGACTTGCTCCATGGAAATGTCAGAAGATTAGAAAGCATGGGTAATTTTTTTAACTAAGCTACAAAAGTGTCAGTTGCAGGACTGGCCCACACCCAGGCCCCTCAAACTAAAGGGACAGTGTGTGTCTAATGCTTCGTTGGTAATATCCATGAATAAGTTACTACAACAAGGAACTCTTCCCTAAAGCAAGACAGTCATTCAGTCTTGGTGAAAAACAGCATATAATGCAGTGAATAAACAGTGTGGAAATAGAAGCCACATCTACATTATCATAATACGGGTTTTATTTATGGTTATAAATACAGAACAGTCACAAAGGCACAGGAAGTCACTACACTTAGGACTATTCTCTGCTAAGGGCGAATGACGTGGCAAAAATACATCATCATGATATGATAGCATGCCACAATGTGTATTTCATCATCTTTTACATTTATATTTTATTCTCTTTTCTGACGCTTTTGTCCAACGTGACCTCCAGGTACAGGAACAAAGAAGCAGATTTCACACATGACAGTGCTGAGC
>JBBIGC010187381.1:0-14147 GCA_037576955.1 Lepidarchus adonis | reverse complement strand
GTCTCCAATAACCAGAGCTCTTTCAGGTCTCTCAGCGGGTGCTTCACTAAGGAGAGCAAACCTGTTCGACACGTGAAGAAGGCCAGCCTCCCCCCTCCCATCCTCACATTATTCTACCGAAGGACCATTGAGATTGTACTCTGCTACTACATCACTGTCTGGTACGGGAACTGCATCCATCGAGCCAACAGCATCGTGAAGGACACTTCCCACCCCTCACATGCACTGTTCTCCCTCCTATTGTTCCAAGAGCATCAGAACTGCAACTGCCAGACACTGCAGGAGCTTTTTCCCACATGCGTCAGAGCCTGAACTCACTGCCACCACCCAAGGACTGCTGAACACACACAGACACACACACGCACACGCACAGACACACACACACACACACACACACACTAAACACTAAACACTAAAAGTAGTAGAAAGTATTCAGACTTGCACCCCACAACTGTTTTACACCTTCATTTGCACCAGCTCATCTAGCACTTGTCTGTCTTGTCTTTGTCTTGTGCAGTAATCGAAAGGACTTAAACTCGGAACAATCTTTTGCACACACCATTTGCACAATGCACTCAACACTTTAAAATGTCTTATGTCCTTTTGTGTAAGTTTACAGATCTAGATTTTTAGATCTTTTTAATATATTTATAGGTATTAAATGCATTGGATCAACATAAAAAAGCAGAGAAAAAAGCCAAAATTCATTTCACAAAATTATTGGCACCCTCAACTTAATATTTGCTTGCACACCCTTTGGAAAACATAACTGAAACCAATCGCTTCCTATAACCATCAACAAGCTTGTTACACCTCTCAACTGGAGGTGCAAACTGCACAAGGCCTCAGATTCGAAGGGCGCTTTCTCTCAACAACAATTTTGAGATCTCAATTGCAGCACTTTTTCTTAGAAGATCTTAGAAGATTCTTAGAAGATTTTCTTAGAAGTTGATTGAGGCTGTTTATCCTCAATTCTGACTATCCTGCATTGTAGTCTTTTATACTTTTTTTCTCTTCCGTCCACGTACAGGGAAGTTAACTAAGTGCCATTAATGTGTTATTAAACTTCTTGATTATTTTGCACACAGTGAACAAAGGAAAATTGTAGCCAAGTTTTTCCACAAGTTTTGTTCTGACCTTCTCAGAAAATTATTTTTTCTCAACTCTCCATGCTTAGTGTGGCACACACAGCAGAAAGGTTAAGTCGACTTTTCTCCATTTTAACTGGCTTCATCACATTGTATGATTTTTAAAGAATTTATTTGTGTAATTGTGCAGAACCTAAGTATTTGGTCAATGGCAAAAGTCTTCACCAGGTTTGCACACACTGTACCTAGTATTTTGGCCCATTCTTCCATGCAGATCTTCTCAAGAGCTGTGATGTTTAAGGTCTGTAGCTGAGCAACACGAACTTATTCTCTATTGAATTTAGAATTTAGCCGAAGCCTGGCTAGGCCACTCCAGAACCTTAAAATGCTTTTTACATAGCCACTCCTTCATTACCTAGAATCTCACGATTGATGGCCCCATTCATCCTTTCCTTAATACGGATCCGTTGTCCTGTGCCCTTTGCAGAAAAGCATCACCAAAGCATAATGTTTCCATCCCCATGCTTCACAGTGGGTATAGTGTTTTTGGGATGCAACTCAGCATTCTTCCTCCTCCAAACATGGCAAGGGGTGTTTATACCATAGAGTTCCATTTTTGTCTCATCTGACATTCTCCCAATCCTCCTCTGGATCTTCCAGATGTTCTCTGGCAAACTTTAGACGGGCCTGGACGTGTGCTGCTTAAGCACGATTTTAATCCATGATGAATGTAATCCATTGTAATCAATGAAAGGTGCAAAAGCAAGCATCTGTGATGTTATGGGGGTGCATCAGTGCTCAAAGCAAGGGTGGTAAGTTGCATGTGACTGTACCATCTGACTCAAAGGCAGCGGTCCCCAACCTTTTTTGCGCCACAGACCAGTTTAATGTCGGACAATATTTTCATGGACCGGCATTTAAGGTGTCGCGGATAAAGTTCACAAAACAAAATGATACTGCTAACACAAAAACTGTGGCATTTTGTAAATATAATAATAAATGTGAATCCACTATGTAATTATGTACCTTTATTGGCAGTGTCCTCCTTAAATGTGCTAAAAACAGTAACATCCTTCTCTTTTCCACGTAAGCATGCATCAGGAGTGAGTCATAGACGAAAGTAACGGAGAAACTTTCCAAAATATTAGACTTGGATAATAAATAAAACCGAAACAATGTAAGTTCTTTCTGTGCAGCCCGGGACAAAACGACCGGCAGTGGTCCACGGCCCGGTGGTTGGGGATCACTGCTCTAAGGCATATATTATAACTTTCTAGAGACTTACTTTATGTATCCATGAAGAAGATGTCTCTTCCGGGGACATTCATGTTTATTTCAGCTGGACAATTCCAGATCTTTTCCTGCATAGGCTTTGTAGTCACAGAATGCGCACGCTTGACTGGCCTGCTACCATTCCAGATCTGTCTTCACTAGAAAATGTATGGCAAGATAATAAGACAACGTCGACCATTGAGTGTGTTTCAGCCATCAAATTTGTGTTTATTTACAAAATACACTGAAGTTGGTCAGTATAACGATTCACAATCATTTCTTTGCACTTTTGTCAGTTAAATAAGGTTGTAAAAAAACTTATGTTTTGTAACTATTATTTGAATTTTGTATTATTTATAATTTATTATTTATTTAAAACCCTTCTTTTCCTAAATTGCAGTAAAAAGAGAACATGCAATTTGTTAGCTTACTTGAACTTTTATTTAAATGTTAAAGGTTCTAATTAAAGATTTCCAATGTTTTGAATGATCAGCATATTTTTAATGCAGTCAACAGGTGCACAATTTGCCATTTGTTGAAGTTTCTTAGATGCTTATGTTTCTATATTCTTTCTGACACATCAATTGGGAGTTCACTTGCTTGTAATATATTCCACGCATTGACAGGTGCCATTTTAACTACAAAGTGTTTTTACTTATTAGTGGCTTTATGTGGCTGATTGCTACATGTTTTTATTAAAATGCAGATAATCCTAATAGAACCCAAGGACAATCAGTATCTGACAAGGAATAGCAAGACTTACCAAATGATAAAATCTACCAAAAATGGCCAAGAACAAAAAAAACCTCAAGGTTTTTGATGAGAAACTCAAGCAGGTTTATTTTCACTTCTGCCAAAATTGATTATTGGTAAGAACTGTGTTTAAGGATTGAGACCCTCTTCAAATTGGCAGGTAAATTTGAGTGTGGCCCTTTACAGAGTTCTTACACAATATAGAAAAGTATGAAAAATATTTATAATCATTTCCAGCTCTGGATCACTATGCAAATAAAAAAGTATGGACGAATATTTGTGTTTTCAAACTCTTATACATTTTCTGTTTTCTAAAAAAATTCAGAATTTCTCAAATTAAACTGGTCATAAAGGTAGAGTGTTTTCATGGCATTTGAAGCAGGCAACCAGCACAGCCATACAATCTTACAGCAATGTACACAGTACTTAATATTTTAGCAGAGCAACTGGGACAGTGTTCTTTAACTTTTGTGACTGATTTCCCCTATTTACTGCCCAATTAAGCTGTTTTTTGTTATCCGTAATTGCTAGAGCTCCCCCAATCAACCAGTACCACCAAATAGGAAGGATGAAGGCTAGCACATGCTTCCTCTGGGTCACGAGAAGCATCACATCTTTTCAAATGGCCTCTAACACAGCGTCACTGGACAGTGTAACATGTTTGGAGGGGAAAGCTAACAGACAATCTTTTCTGTAGGGTTTGGAACTTGTATAGGTGTCAATTGATTGTATGAGCTACTGTACTTAGCTACAATATTCTCACATTTATCTGACAACATCAAATACATAGTTAGAATGTACAACCCCCATTTCCAGAAATGGGATTTTATAACCATAATAAACATGTAGCAATGTGATGTCAAATGGTGTCAGATAATATGAACAATACAGCAATTTGTGGCTGGGAGTCCAAGGGAGCCTCACCCTTCTTGGGAGGTTAGGGTCGTCGTCCAGCAAGCACATTAAATTAACCAGTAATGTTGCTGTAATGAGAATTTGAAACGTTTCCCTTCACCCCCACAATCTTCCAGTACCAAAAAGACTGTAAAGTATGTATATATAGAAAATGTGTAGGAACCCTGTCTTATGTTATTCTGTGTTTGCGTTATTCTACTCTCACATACTCAGGAAGCTTGAAAATACTGTATTTCCCCAACGATATCCCGTAGCTTACACATTGATTTTGCAAACCTGGTATTGGGTCCAGCTTACTTAAATCGGACGGCCTTTCTAAAAACATGAAAACACATTCTGAGGCTGACACAAGGGTTCGTGCTCGAATACGGACAGAACCGTTTCTGGTTTATTTCACCAGCTCTTTAAAGAGCTCCGGGAACCAGTGCGCCCTCTGCAGGAGAGTTCACACACACACAGAGCATAACCCAGTCACACAACATCCTGGCTGAGCCACCGCCATGCCACCCTCAAAACACACACAATAAACCCCCCCAAACAGTCCCAAAACTCAACAAAAACGGTCTCTCCCCCGCCATATGCAAATAGGGGCTCAGGCTGACCACGAACAGCTCTAAAAGCAATGCAAAGCAAAGATGGATCAATGACGGGTCAGTATAAAAGGTGGAACATGGAAACCACCATTGCTTATATTACCTTTCCCATGTTCGGCCTGCGACCGTGATCAGAGGCACTGCTAGCTTAGCTTCATTGCTAAGTGGCAGCGTCACTCAGGGTAACTCTCCAACTTCAAATGCAAACAACCAGCACTGAGAGACTCACTCGGAGGCAGAGTTCTATTTTGGGACCCATGACTTTATTTCTGTTTTCTCTCAGCACAGATCACAATTTCTGTTACCATCTGCTAGCTGCTCAAACATGTTTTGCTAACCCATGCTCTCTCGCTATCTCCCCGCTAAAAAAAGTTCTTTCAACTTGATTTCTGCACTACGCACCCGTTCTCTGCTCAATACACTACACGGTCCATAATCCATCCCCCCACAACACACCACTGCAAACCAAAAACAAACATGTTGCCGGAACTAGCATCAGTTAGCTGTTAGCCTAGCCATCATGGTAGTTCGATGCACCAAATTACCCAGACACTCTGAGGTTGTAGAGTTTATCCTGTATAAACGCAGCATATGATTAGCTTTACTAAGTATAACCTCCCAATCTGGTTCATATTCTGGCGAGAAGAAGAAAAAGAAAATTTGTTGTTCAGCTCTGCGCTGCTTTGTCACTTTGTGATGTCTATAATCCGTCTACATGTAAAATTTCAACTCTGAAATGCAAAAATTATTAGGCTTATCTTCAAATCGCATCCGTAAACATCAATTGCAACCTGTGCTTCTTTTCTGACAATAATGTTGGACACGTGTTCATTTCAGATTTTACAGATGATGCTTGGAGTTTAAATTCTGCGGCGCAGTTCTTACATTGCTGCATGATATTTTCTGTGGCTTATAGAATAGGGGAGCCTATCCCTGGGGAAATTCGGTACTCAGATATGCTAGTAGTGTGTTGGCGACCCAAAAAGAGTTGACCGTGAATATGCAAAGTTTTGAAATCAACCTATTTAAAACATTGATGGAATTGATGACATCCAAGAACCATAGCAACCATGAAGTAATGTAGTTTGCCTCAGTTAAACTTTTATTTAAAATGTCATCTGATGATTCTGCTAGTTATTTACACCTACTACATTTTCTATTTACAGGACAGTTATTTTATTTCGTAAAAGAAGTAATTACTGGCTTCATTGATAAGTGATTTAGTAAACTACAACTTGAATGTAAAAAAATAGCTTCCTTCTTTGTCAAAAGGGCAACACACATTCCTTTGTTTTCAAGACTCTTGCCCACATTTAAATACAGAGCAGCAATTACAGTGAAATATGCTTTCATGTGAAAAACAAAGCCATTTGGCAGTATAATTTGGCCTTAACCGCCTGTCTGTGCTAATACTGTGCTGCAATCTTGTTTGAGTGGAGATGAATTTGGAGGTTAGAAGCAAGCCGAGAATGTTGGAGACGTTTTATTTACTCAATCATTAGAGACTCCTCCAGCAGAGGGTAATATAAATCACTGCTTATGGGCAATGACAGAGAGAGGGAGAGAGGAACAGACTATTGCCAAAGAGTGTGGCTGAACAATGGGCTTTACCCTACACACCCATCTAATTCACTTCCTCACGTCATTTCTTTACGGTTGGTCTTAAAGAAACACAGATCCAATAATAACCATTACAATCACTTATTCTATTTCCCACTTCAGTGTCTTAATAGCACATTCACTGTCTCCTGATCGTCCAGAAAGACACTTAGTCTTTTAAATAATACGTTCAAAATGTGAATGTGTCCATTTTTGTCCTTTAGCAACTCATTACTTAAATATTTTTTAAGAAGCTTTATTCCATTACTGAAACACTCATGGTTTATACTTTTTCTTCATCACAATATTCTTTCTAGTGGTCTGAGTACAAGTTAAATACTTTACATATCCAAATGCCCAACAAAACCCTTCTAATTTACCAGCTGTGCACCCATTTGTTTACTCAGCATTTGTTTTGACTGTCCAATCCAATCCAATCCATGTTCCAAAATCTAGAGAGTAGAAGTTGGTACTATAGCAGGTGGTGACAAAGGGAGTTAAAATTAATAATTTTAATACATTTTGGAGGTACAAGTGTCCATTAACTTTTGTGCATGTTAGTGCCTGGCATATTGGAAACGTAAGTGATATTTCATCCAGTCCTATTGTTTGTGTTTTATTTAAAACTGTTGGGCAGCATTAGCCTTGTGCTAGTTAGAAGACTGCTGCCTTTTCTCCGGGCCATTGCGGGTGGTCCGGGGCAGCACATTGACAGGCTCACACTTGCACTCATGTGTAAAACATAATCAGGCCAGCACATAGCAGAGATGTAACAACCACTTAAATGGTCCTGACTGCTCTGGCCGTGGTGTTCTTCTGTGAGTTATTGTGCTTGACATTGTTGCACAGAGCTTTAAGAATTCTGCCCTTCAATGAGGAGTTAGTCTGACACACACCAAATATACATGAACTAGGACATTTGATTGTTTTTGAATGAATGTGTAGTCCTGATTTACTTTAAAATGATGCAAGTTGATCAAGTTTTTTCCCAGTTCTGCAAAATTTACTATATACAGTCTTATGCAAAAGTTTGGGCACCCCAGCAATGGTAGTGAGAAAATCCCGACATTGGCTACCTATATTGCTTAGCATTGATTTATATATATTTTTGTTATTTCTTTCACTTTTTCTTTCTTTCTCAGTGTGGAAAATTTGCTTTCCTGGTAGATCTTTACATTCTTCCTCTAGATTATAATAACTGATATTTCATCCGGTCCTTATGTTTGTGTTTTATTTAAAACTGTTGGGCAGCATTAGCTTTGTGCTAGTTTGGGCACCCCAGCAATGGTAGTGAGAAAATCCCGGCTTTGGCTACCTCTATTGCTTAGCATTGATTTATATATATATTGTTTTTTCTTTCACTTTTTCTTTCTTTCTCAGTGTGGGAAATTTGCTGTCCTGGTAGATCTTCAGATTCTTCCTGTAGGTGATCTAAAAAGCAGCACCTGGTTCTCTCAAGAGCATAAAGAGGTATGAGAGTGAAAAATACACACACAAATATACATACAAGCATATAGTTGTAAATGTGTTTTTATGTGCATAACATAACGAATTTACGTAAAATGTTAACTGTTGCTTTTCGCATTTCATACCATTGTATGTTAGTACCGATTGAACTGTATTTCGTCCTCTGTGCAGGAGGTGGGCGCTCTGATAAAGGATGCTATAGAACAGAGGGTGAGGCAGTTTTTAGAGGCCAGACACAAGCAGTCAAAACCAAGAAAAGAGCTCTCACCTGACAGCCCTCTGTGCATAAAAGGTACAGTACACTGTAGTTTTTGCATATTTGTACAGAATGTCATAATTGTGTAATTTCTGACACCCTATGGCATATTAATGGCATTCTGTTACCTACAAATCAGCAGAATTACTGTACAAAGTCTTGGGATCCATAAAAATATCCAAAGGCTCTATCAAACAGGCCTGTTCTTTGCCTACATGGTCTTTGGAATCTTGTCTTCTGTGAAGATTAAATTGTTCAGTTTATTTAAGAAATCCTGGACTTAATTTTTTTTTTGCATCAGACTGGTCTCAGGCTGAATTTGCTGGGGCAACAAGTTCTGGACAATTGAAAAAAAAATGACACCACTTATTTTTATCAGAGTGGGATGATTTATTTCAGGTTTAATTATTTTAATTTAAATCCCTCGCCAGATTCTTTGACATCAACAATGTTTTTACTAAAGACCTGAGAAAGATATTTATATCTGGGAATCATGACTCCACCCAATTTAATATCAGGGAGCACCAAACGCTAAAGATGATTTGGTTTCAACCACGTGACATTATTGAATAAATAAAAGGTTGAACACGTTTGATACTTTTTCTGTGAGACTAATCTTATATTTATTTGAATGTAAATTAAATAACATGGTGTTTATTTTGTCCTTTTTTATTATAATCACTTTAATCTGTAGGTGCTAAATAAAAAAAATTGGTAAAATAGTTGTTTTTCAGATATGCTGAAAAAAATATAGGTTATGTGATGACTATATTGTATACGTTATTGCAGGAGCATCTTCTCACACTGAAAATTGTAGATTTTGACAATGTGCCAAAGTTTTTAGCACCCCTTACAATTTCTATACATTATATATTTTTGAGGCATTTTTGTTATTTCTAGTTTAGTTTTTAGTTCATCAGAGTAAGTAGGAACTTTTAATTAGTAATTAATAACTTCCTGTTGCCCTGGGGTATAAATATGACGTGACACAGTGTCCTATTGCTAGTAGCCACTCTTCAACATGGGAAAGACAAGGGAACATACCTTTCAAGCTAAAAGAAAATAGCTACACACCCAAGCTTTCCTGTATCTACAGTCAGAATATTAATAATAATTAATGAGTTGGAACAACAGGAACAGTGAGAAACAATTCTGGACGAGGGCCCGAGCTTATCTTGCCACCCCACAGAATTAGGAGGATGGTAAGAGAAGTAGAGTAGTGGTATTTTGGCGTCACAAAATCTCCATGACAACCATAAATTGCCATCTCCATGCCAACTATCTGTCTGGGAGGCACGGAAGGAAAAAGCTTTTTCTCACCTACAATCACCAATGTTAAAGTCTGGAATTTGCTTGCGGTACTGGGGCTTATTGTTAGGATGCATGGCATCATGAACTCCTTGAAATACCAGAATATTTAAAATCAAAATCTGGTGGCCTCTAGCATAAAGCTTCAATATGGATCATCATTGGGTCTCTCAGCAGGATAATGACCCATAAATGGCTCAGCAGACACAAAATCAAGCTCCTCCCATGGCCCTCTCAGTCCCTAGACCTCAACCCCATTGAAAACCTGTGGGGTGAGCTGAAGAGGAGAGTGCATAAGAGAAGACCATGGACTCCTGATGATCTAGAAAGTGAGCTGCTTAACTTGTTCTGTTGGAATGAGGAGGCAATGATGCATCATACTGTTACTATTGGATTTCCTCTACTCTTTAGATTTGTTAGTATGTTAAATGATTAAAGGTGAATAGATAAAGAGAAATTGTTGCCTTATCTTTGATGCAATAATGGCTATATTCTTTTAAATGTTATTTAAAGGAACAGTAATAATATATATATGTTGGTACAAGTGAACAAGCTCTGCATGAGACTTGTTGAACTGTTGCCATGAGAGTTGTTTGCACTTTTGTTGCATTATGAATTCCATTACAAGTCATTGTAGAACATGGCAGTTGAAAAGGAAGTACCTGAAAGCTTTTGCATTCTCTCTGTCAGACTTTTTCTGACATCCTCTAGTTCTAACTATCATTAGTGACTTTCTTTCAGTCAAACTCACCTTCTGTTCCATATACACACAGATAGTAAGTACTACATAAGTGTGGGAAGGGTGTGATTGCAAAATACTGTGGGGAATGTCTGTGATACCTGCTTTCTGAATGCCATCAGGGGTGGAGTAAGAAAAACAGAGCTAGTCAAGACGCGGCAGCTCCCCTTCACACCCTGGGTGTGTCCTAGCTTTTCCAGCTGCTGCGATACCAATGTAGTGGACTATTTGACTTGGCCTGTGCTCCTGCTCAAAGGCAGCATGTATACTGTGATTTCAGGTCTGTGTAAATAGCTGCTATTTTTTTCCTCTTGTTATCTTAATGTTGAAACTCCTGGGTGTAAACCTTACTTGTATACAAAAGAGCTGCCCCAGAAGCGTTTCTACCCATTATTATAGTCCTTGTTGTTGTCTCACTATACTCTACAATACTTTGGGTAATTAAGTGAAAGGATTTTTGGTTCATTTAAAGGCATGTGGGTTAAAACATAGCGATAAATTAGTCAAATGTACACTGTATTTCCAAAAGTATGTGGATTTGATGTATTCCAACCATACCCCTGACTAACAAATGTATAAAGTCAAGCATACAGACATGCAGTCTTCATTGACTAACACTTGTACTAGAATAAGTGGTGCTTTACAGCTCAATTATTTTTATTTCGGGACTGTCATAAGATGCTAAAGTTTTTGGGTCTCCTAGGCCTGCTTAGGTCAACTGAAAGTGCTATACTGTGAAATGGAGATGTCAATATTTTAGCCATTCCAATGTAAAGCTGTAGCATATAGCACATTAATATACTCCTACTCTATGTTGCACTCAGTAGATATACTTTAGAGTGGAGTGCCCTGGAAGAAATCTTAGCACAAGAACTGTTAATCAGAGACTCAAATGGATCTCCAAAAAGGTGCACACAAGCCTAAGATCACTGTTTACAGTGCCAAAAGTGTAGGCTGTTCTACGTCCCAACTCTAAATGAATGCCCTTTAGTTTTGGAATTGGATGTCTAGTACACGCTTATGCTTAGGGGTTTGAATTTTCTATATTTTTACTTAAATATGACCCAAACTTCCACACAAAGTCCTAAAAGAAGATAAAGAAAATCAAGTCATAAACCCCAATTCCAAAAAGAGACACTGTATAAAATGTACATAAAACAGAATGCAAAGATCTGCAAATCCATATTTTTCACAATACAACATGGAAAACAAATCAAATTATGAAAGTGAGACATATTATTATTAAATAAGATTTGTTTTTAATTTTGCCAATTTAATGGCGGCAACATAAAAAAAAACTGGGATTGGACAACAAAGAGCTGTAAAATAAGTGGAACTAAAAAGAAACAGCTGGGGCAACATACTAATTATGTTAATAGGCAACAGGTCACTGACCTGACTGGGTATAAAGAGAGCATCTTCGAGTCTTTTGGAAGTAAAGCTTGGCATTTGGAACAATTTCAGAATAATTTTGCTCAGTGTAAAATGGTGAAGAATTTGAATATTTCATTATCTACAGTACATACAGTAATATCAGACGTTTCAGAGAACCTAGAGAATTATCTGTGTGCACCGTCAAGGTTGATATCAAATCCTTGTGATCTTCAGGCCCTCAGGTATCGTTGCCTGAAAAAGAGGCATCATTCTGTCATTGAATTCACTGCATTGATTCAGGAACCCTTCCAGAATTCATTGTCTGTAAGCATGGTTTGCTGTATCATTTACAAATGCATGTTAAAGCTTAATCTTCCAAAGAAGAAGCCATATGTGAAGATGATCCAGTCTTTTGTAGGCCAAAGCTTATTTAAAGTGGACTGAGGGAATGTGGTCAGATTAATAAAATGTGAATTCTTTTCTGAAAAACAGGGATGCTGCATCCAAACTAAAGAGGAAAGAGATCATCTAGGTTGTTATCAGTGCTCGGTTCAAAAGTCTCATTAAATTGGCAGTTGTTAAAAGAGGAGGATGCTACACAGTGGTAAACATGGTTTTGTTTTTTCTTAAACGGTACATTTAAACATTTGGCACGTCCTCTATCATTGCATTTTATTATTTACATTTTATACAAGTCAACTTTGTGATACCCTTGTGCATCAATAGCTGCAATTTAATGTTTTTAGATACATTTTAAGTCATTCTTCAGTATGGAATGCTGGTGGGTGTTCTCACATGAACTGCTTGTTTAAGGTTCTGCTACAACATTTCTATACAGGGAAAGTCTGGGCTTTGACTTGGCTATTACAAAACATAAATTGTGTTCTTCTTTAACCATCCTTTGGTACAGAGTTAATGCTATTTATTTATTCTTATAACTCAGACAGTCAGACATCACAGACAGTCCAGGTCTAGAAGCAACAAAACAGGCACAAGGCCTCATACTGTTGTCACCCCGTTTCCGAAATGTGATAACGTTCTTATGCTAGAATGTAGTTTTTCTTTCTCCAAACATTGTACTTCTCATTTGATCCCAAAAGTTCTGTTCTTTCCAATTACCTTGTGATCATTAGTAAACTGTAGAAGTGCAGAAATGTTCTTTTGGAGAGCAGTGGCTTTCTTATTTCAACCATGTCCTATAAACCTTTGTTGTTCAGTGCTTTTATTATGCTTAACTCAAGGAAATTAGCCTCTGATATCACCCTGGCTTCCTTTGTGACCTATTACCCCAGATTACCAGAAAACTAATTTTTTTCAGTGTGGACTTAAATATTGAGACTGAGTCCTGAACAATATTTGGAAGATTATTCCATAACTGTGATGCTTTATAACAAAGTTCTGCTCCTGCTGTGACATTTGCAACATCATGTACTAGCAAAAAGCTGATCTAAGTGGTAGTGGTGGATCTTAAGGGACCAAGAGTTCAATAAAATACTGTAATACCAGACCATTCAGTGCTCTTTAGGTTAATAATAGTATTTTATCATCAATGCAAAATTTGATTGGGAGCCAGTGTAAAATGGGGGTGATGTGATTATATCTTCTGATTCTAGTAGTAACTATTACTGCTGCATTCTGGACTAACTGGAGCTTATTTATGCACCTACTAGTAAATTCAGAAAGTAGAGCATTACAAAAATATAACCTAGAGGTAATTAGAGCATAATCTAGTTTTTCTGAATTATGTGATGACATTATAGTCCTTAGCATTATTTCTGAGATGAAAGAAGGCGGTCCTAGTAATGTTATCTACAGTACATGGGCTTCAAATGATGGGGTCAGTAATCACTCCAAGGTCTTTCACTACAAAATCAACAGAATGACCCTCCAGAGTTATTGTGTAATCAGACCGCTTGCTCTGAGCTGCAAATTGTACTGAGTACTTCTGTCATATCAGAACAATCCTCAATTACATTAAGCTGGTATTTCTCATCTTGTTTGCTGAAACATTTAATGCTGTCTTCAGTATTTGTACAGAAAGTGACAATAGAAAGTAGAAAATAATTGTTCACGTGCAAAAATAGCATATATGGTGGTAGAGAGCACATTGAGTGAGCTCATTAGTGTCAAAGTGGAACAGTCAGTCTTGTTATGAAGGGAGATGTGTGAGCTGATTCAGAGCAGTGATAACTGGGGTTAAAGCTACTTCAGTCTGGAGGTGCATACCTAGTGGGCCTTGTAATGTCTGCCAGACAGGAGGAGTTCAAACAGATGATGGCATGGGTGTGTTGAGCTGTTGCAGATGCTCTTGGCTTTCCTGGAGCAGTGTATAGAGGTATAGATGCCTGTATAGATGACCCGTTGAAGAGCTTTCCTATTTGCTGCTGTGCAACTGAGATACCACATGGAGATGTAGCATTTTGGTATGCTCTCTGTGGTACATTGATAGAAAACCAGAAGCATCTGTTGACAACACAGCTTTCTTCAGCGTACTCAGAAATTGCACTTTCTTGACTGGAGCAGTGTTTGTGTTTGTCTGATCACCTGAAATGTGTACACCCAGGTGTGAGAGCGACTGGATGGTAGTAGTTTAGATCGGAGGTCCCCAACTTTTTTCACGCCACGGAGCGGTTTAATGTCAGACAGTATTTTCGTGGACTGGTATTTAAGGTGTCGCTGATAAAAACAACAAAATAAAATGATACGACCAACACAAAAACTGTGGTATTTTGTAAATATAATAATAAATATGAATCCACTGTGTAATTATGTAACTTTATTAG